>JAGFNQ010001653.1:0-44892 GCA_024364735.1 Boesenbergia rotunda
TCATTTAACTTTTAGTAACAATTGTTGTTACATAACTTTAAATGGCGTTCTTTATGGGAATGGAACTTTGTGCAATGGCATCTACACGTTAGATTTATCCAGTGACGTTTTCAATATCGAAGTTAGCAACAAACGTGCTCGAATAGATAATCGAATAGACTCCTACACGTGGCACTGTCGTCTTGGCCATATAAGTAAGAAACGCATGACCGAATTACACCGATGTGGAATTTTGGAATCATTTGAACCCGGTTCATTTGATACATGCGAATCATGCTTAAAAGGCAAGATGACCAAATTACCCTTTCCGGAAAAGGTAATCCAGTGGGAGAATTGCTTGGTCTAATACATACCGATGTATGTGGACCAATGTCAACTCTTGCACAAGGAGGCTATAGCTACTTCATCACCTTTATCGATGATCACTCACGATTCGGGTATGTGTTCTTGATGAAACACAAATCTGAAGCTTTTGAGAAATTCAAAGAGTTCAGAAATGAAGTAGAGAAACAACTTGGCAAAAGTATTAAAATACTTCGATCCGATCGGGGTGGTGAATACTTAAGTCAAGAGTTTCAAGATTATCTAAGGGACAATGGGATATTGTCCCAATGGACTCCGCCGTATACACCACAGCATAATGGTGTATCTGAGAGGCGCAACCGAACCTTGATGGACATGGTTAGGTCTATGATGAATCATGCAACTCTTCCAAAATCCTTTTGGGGTTATGCACTTAAGACAGCTGTTTACTTATTAAACAGAGTCCCGACCAAGGTAGTCTCTACTACTCCACATAAGATTTGGAATAGTAAGAAACCTCACTTAACTCACCTTAAGATATGGGGTTGTCCTGCTTATGTGAAGCGGGTTGTATCAAACAAATTGGATGCTAAGTCTGATAAATGTCTATTTATTGGATACCCTAAGGAAACGAAGGGTTACCAATTCTATCATCCCTTGGAACAAAAGGTGTTTATTTCAAGGCATGCTGTATTTCTAGAAAAAGAATTTCTTTTACAAGAAAACAGTGGGAGTGGCATTGAACTTGATGAAGTTCAAGAAACTCCAATAGACATTACAGAGACACCGAGTCTAGGCCCACAACCGATAATTCATAATGATGAGCTATCAGTTGAACCTAAAACTACACCACCTCTTCGTAGGTCTGATAGGACACGCAACATTCCAGAGAGATACAGATTTCTCGTAAGTGAATCGAACGACGTGTTGCTCATTGGCGATGACGAACCTATCAGTTATGAAGATGTTCTGAAAAGTTCAGAAAGGGACAAATGACTTGAAGCCATGAAGTCGGAAATGGATTCCATGTACGAAAATCAAGTATGGGACTTGGTTAACCCACCTGAAGGGATTAAACCCATAGGGTGCAAGTGGGTTTTCAAGATGAAAACCGACATGGAAGGTAATGTTGTTACCTTTAAGGCTAGATTAGTGGCAAAGGGATATCGTCAAAAACAAGGAATTGATTATGACGAAACCTATTCGCCAGTAGCTATGCTTAAATCCATTCGGATGCTCCTAGCCATAACAGCTCATTATGATTATGAGATATGGCAAATGGATGTGAAGACAGCTTTCCTTAACGGAAACCTGCTTGAGGACGTATACATGATACAGCCTGAAGGTTTCACATCGGTTGATAAAACCAAGGTATGCAAGCTTCGACGATCTATATATGGACTGAAGCAAGCATCTAGGAGCTGGAACATCCGTTTTGATGAGACAATCAAAAAGTTTGATTTCTCACAAAATCCTGACGAACCTTGTGTGTACAAGAAGGTTAGTGGGAGTGCAGTCGTATTCCTAGTATTATATGTCGATGACATCTTACTTATAGGAAACGATGTATCAGTTTTACAGACAGTTAAAATTTGGTTGTCCAAAACTTTCTCCATGAAAGACCTGGGAGAAGCAACCTATATCCTTGGGATTAGAATCTATAGAGATAGATCAAAACGGTTGCTTGGTCTTTCGCAGTCTACATATATAGACCGAGTGCTAAAAAGGTTTAGCATGTCGGAATCCAAGAAAGGCTACCTTCCCATCACGCATGGGATCAACCTTTCAAAGTCTATGTGTCCGCGCACAGAAGACGAGAGGATTTGTATGAATAAGATTCCTTATGCATCCGCGATAGGATCTATCATGTATGCTATGTTATGTACTAGGCCCGATGTATCGTATGCTTTGAGCGTCACAAGCAGATACCAGTCGGATCCAGGAATGGATCATTGGGCGGCTGTCAAGATAATCCTTAAGTACTTAAGAAGAACTAAGGATGTGTTCCTAATATATGGAGAAGGAGATATGGTAATACGTGGGTATACAGATGCCAGTTTCCAGACAGATAAGGATGACTCCAAATCGCAGTCTGGATACGTATTTACTTTGAATGGAGGCGCAGTAAGTTGGAAAAGTTCCAAACAAGACACCGTAGCGGATTCTACCACGGAAGCGGAATATATCGCAGCTTCGGAAGCAGCAAAGGAAGCGGTTTGGATCAAGAAGTTTGTCTCAGAACTTGGTGTGGTTCCAACCATTGATGAAGCAGTGCTGGTTTACTGCGACAACAATGGAGCTATTGCACAAGTGAAGGAACCAAGGTCTCATCAGCGATCCAAACACGTGCTTCGACGCTATCATCTGGTCAGAGAGATTATAAGTAGGAATGACATACAAATTGAGAGAGTTCCCACTGAAAGGAATATAGCGGATCCTTTAACTAAGGCCTTGCCTCAAAGCAAGTTTGAGGGTCATGTTAGAGCCTGTGGTATTGGATACCGTAGCGATTGGCATTAGGCCAAGTGGGAGTTTGTTAGTGATATGAGAGAAGTGTCCTAAGGCAATCGCCTTATGATTGTAAACATTTATTTTAATAAATGATAATTCACTATTTGAGTATACATGTTTGTGTATTTGATTGGGATCTTAAACTCATCTACTGAATGCCTGCAATACAACTCACAGCATAAGAGAATTTGTGATGGGATCACAACTAGTGATTATCTCTAAATGTGCAAATGTGAAGCATTGAAAATATCCCTAGTCGATGAATTGATAAAAACGGACACTATCAATTCTGTTGAGACTAGCATGGGTTATTCTCTAATCAGCTGATTCTCACTGGCTGGAGACATTGGGATGTCCGGAGATAAACATGGATGCTAGTTAAGGGAACTAGTTCATTGGAGTGACTAGCTGTAAGACTTCATATGGGAATCTACATGTAGATATGTCAATGAAGTTCTTACTGCAGCTTAAGTGCGATGTTCCTTTGACTTGCGGTGTTCAAGTCGTCTTGGTCATGGAGACTTATACTTTAACATCTTAAGCAAGCATCTCCAAGGAGGTGTGGACCCAGGATGATTGGGTATAAGCCGAAGTGCCCGAAGATGTTTGAACAACCTATAAAGGATTCACCTCTCCTTGCGAGGAGATGTATACCCAGGCCTATCGTCGGATTGTTACTCAAAACCTCTGGCCAGAGTATATCATGTTTAGAGTGAGAGTCTCTAAAATACATGAGAGTAATTAGAAATTCAAAGGACGAGAAAGACACTACTTGGGCTAGGTGTGACGTAGTCAGCCTAGTGGGGACTGACACCATTGACCGTGTCCTGAACCAAGTGGGTATAAGGTGGTGAAGGGAATGAGGCACGATTCATTAGAGCTGCTGAAGGGTTTCAGAATAATTTCTTCTGAGGTCAAACCGTTGATCTTTCGATTAATTGGGGGTCATGATGTACTACTAGGTGCCACTCATGATCGTTCTATAATTGGTTGATTATAGACGGCCAACACAAATCGAAAGCCTATTTAGTCACACGCACTACGAGTAATCCGAGGGATTTAAAACGAGTTGAAAATTGGATTTTCCGATCAAGAGAAATAAGTCGAATCTGAGTTAATCAGAGGCGCAACGGAAACTAAAAGTGGCTAAGTCTTTTGAAGGCTTTTTGGGTGAATTAAATGAGTTTAATTCGCGATCGGTTCGGGTCGGTTTTGACTGACCAAAGAGGGTGTTAACCCTCCTTGGGTGGCCGGCCAATAAGGGAGAATAAACCAATTTAATTGGTTTAATTAATAAAATAAATCTAGCATGATTTATTTTATAAATTATGGATAAATAAATTTGTATAAAGAAATTTATGTAAATTAATTTGTAGAAATTTATTCTTTTTATGGAAGTTAAAATAATCCATGAAATGGTTTATTTTAATTTTATAAAATCAATTATGAATTGATTTTTCCATAATAAGAAATTTTATAAATTTCTTATAAAATTTATTCCATAATTTAAAAGAGAAAAAGAATTTGTTTTATTATAAATTAGTTATAATAAGACTCGGCTTAAACGGAATAATTAATAAGAGAATTTATAAGAGAAATTTCTTATAACTAATTCCGTTAATTCCGTTAATTCGGTTTAGAGGGAGACTTAGCAAAGGAGTTGCTACTATATAAAGGAACCAAAGGCAAGCCCTTATTCTGAATCAAGTAATGGAATTAGAGCTCTCCCTCTCTCTCTTCTCCTCTCTTCTCCTTCTCCCTTCTTCCCATTAGGGCCGGCGCCCACCATTGAGGAATTAGGGCCGGCGCACCTTGAAGCTTCATCCTCCATCTAGGGCCGGCGCAACTCCTCCATTAGAAGGTGTTGCCGTGAGCTTCAAGAAGAAGGAGAACCCGAACAAGAAGAAGAAGAAGCGGATAGCGACTCCTCTCTTCTCGGAATTTGATTCCGTTACTTCATTGGTTAGTTTCCTAATTTTTCTCTTGATCTTCTAAGTTGTGCCCATAGAGAATTTAGTAGTTCTCGTTGGCACAAAACTCGTGACTTTGCGAAGTCATCCCGAAGAGAACTCGGCGTGGACGCGAATAGAGGCGGAGCTTCCAAGGGACGCTACGATTGGATCTCGTCCCTTTTCTTCGAGTTACGAAAGGTATAAAGTAAATTAGTTTACTTTTCTGCAAAGTTTTATTTTATGATTATGTCAAAATACCATAAGGTTGCATGCTAGATACGAAGTTAAAATAATTTAGGAAATTATTTTATGCAAATTCTTCCGCTGCACGTAAAAATTTAAAATTTTACGAACTCGTATCCTTGTCAACATGCACCCGGTCCCAACATATAAAAGTTACTCCAACCCCTCCGGTAAAGGGGTTATGCTCTCTCTACTTCACACATATCTCCTTTCTTGCCTACTCTTCATCTCCTGTATCGAGGCACTGACTTGAGCGTCAGAGTAGGCTCCACTGGACAACCTCCGGCAGGTTCCCCTAACACTCGTGTAAATCTCGCAGGGTGTGAGTTCTTCCTCTAACGTCAGCGCATGCGTGGGCTGAACCCTGGTGACTGGTCATTGACGTCGATTCCTTCCGGAACAAGTTTGGTGTTGTATGTGGGAAACCAGTAAAGCACCAAAAGGAGCACCGATGACAGAGCTGGCGGGACAATCCATTGTCCCGACAAAAGAGGAATTGGATCGCTTGGTGGCCAACACCATTAAAGGGGCGCTCGAACAACACCAAATCGAGCAGGCCGCCTCATAGCGAGGTGGCTCTGTGCGGGAGGAGATCCCCAAAATCTCCATCTCGTACCCCCAATCGCGAAGATCCTACACACCATAGGGGCGATGCACTGGAGCGGCCCCGAATCACCGGCGAGACTCTCCCGGAGATATTGAGCACCATTTTATTGATTATTTTAATTGCTAAAATCCATGTTTGACCCATGTTTTTATTGTTTAATTGTGATTTTACCCTAGGTTTTAGGATTTCCTCTTATTTTGGACTTAATTGCAAAATTACACATTTTTGGATTATTTGGCCACTAATTTTCTGATATATTTTTGTAGGCATGAAAGGATCCTAGACTTAGGGCATACTGGGTCAAACCTGAGTCGGATGTGAACCGGATCGAATTATCAAGTCTACGATTAATCCGGGCCGTCCGATTCAAGAGCGGCTAGATCTGAGCCATCCGGGACGATCTAAAGCAATCCGAGCTAGGGTTAGGGTTGATCAAGCTCTATAATCATGATCTGAAGGTTTCATCCCAATCAGAGCTCAATCAACCGTTGGATCAAGCAAGGAGGGCTCTAGAGCGTCCATTCACAGATAGAGTTGATCTGGACCATCCGTTGCATATCTGGAGGATCCGAGCTACCACAAGGCAGATCCTGACCCAGATCATCATCATAAAAGTTTGGCTCAAATCAGACCAAGATCTGCCGTTGGATTTCATCCGATCAATCAAGCCGTCCATTGCTATTATTTAAGAAAACGTAGCCCACTTCTCCTCGTCGCGTCTCCGCCGCTACAGTAGCCTTCATCGTTCTTCTTCAGTTTTTCAGTGTTTTCTCTCATTTCCGGGGCGCGACCCCTCAATTCTTCATCAAGATCATCTTCTGGATCTTTGGAGGTCAGTTTTGTTGGAGAATTCAGCTCGAATTCGCGCCGGACAGAGGCTATTTGAGGGTTTCGGTGGCTCTGTGGTCCAGCCACTTGACCTCTTCCAAAGCCATTTCCAAGCTTCTGAGCCATTGTAGGGTTCTCAGGTGAGCTCAGAGCTTCCCAATCATCACGCAACTCCATTATTGAGATCGAAGGGTTGGATTGGATTTCCCATATGACGCAGTTTGAGCAGAGTTCATCATGCGAGGCTGATTTCCACTGATTTGCTGAGCCTAGGGGTTCGAAGCCAGCTCTTGCTTGACGACCAAGAAGAATTTGAGCTTAGGGAAGATTGAGGAGTAGCTTAGATCCTTAATTTTCATGTTTTGTAGCTTAAATTTCATTTCTGCCGAATCTGTTCAGTTTCTGCAATTAGATCAACTGCTTAGATTTAGTTTTCTGAATTGTTTGAGCTTAATTAGGTTTTAATTCTTAGAAGTTAAGTAGTTGAAAGCTTGTTTAGTGCGCATTTGTTGTTAATTCTAGTTGTTTTCAGTTTCTTTACTTGCGTATCAGATTTGCTAGCTTCGTATCAGAGTTTTCTTTCTGCACTTTCACTCTGCTCATCAGTTCCCTAGTTCTGCAATTTTCATATCAGTAGTTTAGTTTGTTTTCGAATTGTTTCCTATATTAGTTGGGTTAATTCAATCTCAGTTTGCTTGTGAGTTCTTAAGTTTAGCTGTTCCCTGTTTTCGGTTTTCGATTGCTGCACTTAAATGGTTTCCTGCGTATTCAGCTGTTTAGCTTCTGATTTCATGTCAGATAACAATTCAACATGGAGTTATATCAAGCTAAACTCAGTTCTTAGTAAACTCTCATACTTGATGTAAGCTCCATTTGAATTCAGTTTGTTTTCATTTTGATAAGTTCATTTCAGCCCACAGAATTCATCTCGGAGCTCTAGTCTCACCTTTGGTCATTTCTGAAGTTTAGTGATCTGTTCATGCGTATCAAATTGTAATTTTGCATTTGAGTCAAGGGGAACCTTGGCACTGACCTTGTATCAGTTTTTGGCACATCATGCGTCAGTAATTGGGTAGCAAGTTTATTCATTTCTGAATTATCAAGTCACAGTTTCTGCATGTAGTCTCAGATTTTGAATCAGTCTTGTTTAGCTTGTATCAAATCGAATTGCATTTCTGCACTTGATTTAAGTCTTCATCTGCACTTGAATTAATTCTGAATGGCATCAGTTTTCTGCATATCAGCACTTGATTTCAGATCCTGAATCTTCGTATCAAGCAAGTTGGGTTCTTCTTCTAAATCTATTCTTGTAGCTGGTTTTATTTACAAAGAGTTCAACCTCATTTCTGAATTTTGCATCAGCTGGTTGCATCGATTTTAATTTCTGGGATCCAGTTTTCATTTCTGCAGGTCAATACCCTTCGGAAATGTCTAGTTTGTAGTAGTTCGAGTTTGCATCAGTGATGCTCAGCGTTGGACTTAAACTGCATCTAGAATCAGTTGATGTGGCTAATTTTTGAATCCAAATTGTTGCTGCAAATCAGTTTTGCATCAAGAAAATTATTGACTTGATCAGTCCCTTCATTTATTTCTGCATATTGTGTTTAGTTTCTGAATTAAGTCTCACCAGAGTTTGTTTCTATTTTGTATTGGTTGATAAAGCCTGCACCCGATTAGACCTCAAATTTCGAATTTCTTCATTCATTTCCGAAATTCTCTTCTCTAGCAGCTGTGTTTTCCAAAACTAAATTGATTAGTCCAATTCTTGCAATCAGTATCAAATTTTAGTATTGGCACATATGTTTGAATAATTGAGTATCAAGTTTGTTTCAAAGCCTCACTTTGTATCAAGTTTTATTCCTGAAATTAGGCTCATAATCTTGCATTAGTCTCAACAAAAGATTGCAGCCCTGTTTAGATGCATTTGCTTAGCAATTGTCATTGCCCTTGTTTGATTCATTGATGTAGGTTTGCTTTCTTTGTCTTGTGTTTCCATTTATAATTGAACTCAAACCCAGAACTTAAGTGAAACCCAAAAACACAAACGACACCTAAATACAAGCACGAATCAAACAACGTCAACTAGCCCCGAGAAAAATACGACCTGTGGCCCCTATATTACATTTTCATACTTTTGATTGTAAAAGGGTTTCCAGCATCTCATACACATTTAAATTTGAGGCCCACATTCGTGACACATAGATCGGGCTCGTCAAATTTTTGGCGCCGTTGCCGGGGACGCAACTAGTTGATTTGTTTGATTTTTGCTTGTATGCTTTTGGACATATCATTGGGTTCTATTTTATTGTGCTTTACTTTTGTATACGGTTACTGCCATTTTTCTTGTTTGTTTTGTGATAGGGGTGCAGGTTAAAAATGTTTTCATCCACTTATCAGCAGCCGTGTCCACAATTTCAGTAGAACCAACCTTTCAATCAACCACTACAGCAATTTCAGTCCAATTTTCAGCAACCAAATCATTTTTTTCAGCAACCATTACAACAATTCGAGCAACCACAGCAATTCCAACAATTTCAGCCAGATTTTCAGCCAAGTCTACCAAATTTCCAGAATTTTCAGATTGGGCAGCCATCATTTCATCAATTTCAACCCAATTTCCAGCCACAAATTCAGCATGGGCAGCCACCATTTCAGAATTTCCAACAACAAAACCAGAATTTTCAGCCCACCCAATTTGAGTTTTCACCACCACCATTTCAACTTCAGATCCAAGAATTCCAGGGCTACAATTTTCAGCAATTTCCACCAAGTGGTGAACCAACTTTTCAGCAGTTTAATCAGTCTGTTCAACCATTTGATCAAACCCCACAGTCTCAATTTTATCAAATGTGTCAACAAGAGCTTCAAAACCTCGAAAGGCAATTGGAACAAGTGGCTAATGATTTGAATCAAATAAAAGCCCAAAGAGCAGAACAATTATCTTCTCAAGCTGTTTTTAATTCTGAGAGCCCCGGAGTTGGTTTTATATCAGTTCAAGGTGACCCTAGTGCATGGCAAAGTCCTTCTTCAATTAATCCTGCAAATTTAGTAGAAGAAGAAGAAGAAGAATACATTAAAATCTGGGCACCTACAGCATGCATCCCTCTGGAGATTCCTACTCAAAATCCATTGCCAAATTTTTCAGCTCAAGAAGAAGAAATTGAAGCTCCACAGGACCATTCTAGACTTTTATTTTGTGATGATAGTGTTATTAGTGGTCCTAATTTTTCTGATACTGTTGTTGCAGATATTACAGGAGAAACATACATAGGAGATGATTCCATAGGTGTAGGGGATTGCACTAAGCCCCAGGGACCACCACAAGACTCAGAGAATGAACCAGAAAGTGTAGGGACTTGCATGGTGGAAGCAAGCACCCAAGGATCACCAGTTGATTGTCCACCAGAGCCTGAGGCTGAAGAGGAGCATGTACATGACCAGGAGGAGACCACAGATACATCTACTATTATAGAACCTCCAGGTATTATCTAGCACGCTCAGGTAAGTATTTCTCCTCTTTGTTCAGAAAAATTCAGCAAGGTACCTAGTGCTCATTTTATTGATTCTGATGAATTTATTGATATACCTTGTGTGGAAATTGTTTGTGAAAATCCAATAGAGGTACCAAACATTGATTTCATTGATCGTACTGCATTACTTGATACATCTCTTGCTATGGATAGTGAAATAATTTTAGAGGCACCCATAATTGATGTAGTTTTTTATGATGAATCACTTAATACATCTTTTGTGGATATGGACAGTGAAATTTTTTTAGAAGTGCCTGAAATTGATGTTATTTATTTTGATGAATCTCTTGCTATGTCTTATGCTGAAAATGAATGTGAAAAACTCATGGAGATATCTGATACTGATTTGATTGGCTGTGATACATTGCTTGATACATCCTTGATTGAAAATAATTGTGAAATTTCTATTGATGAGCCAGAAATTGATTTCTTTATTTGTGATGAGTTCCTGAATGCAAATTTTGTAGAACATGATTTTGAAAATTTCATTGAGGAACCAGAATTTGATTTAATTAGATATGATGCAGTTTTGGATTCATTTTATGCAGAAACTAATATTATTTCATTTCTTTCTGACCCAGCACACTTGAGAGAGGTATTACATTGTTTTGCAGGGTCCAGAAGACTCCAGGAGTGGGTGCTCCAACTGAACAGACTTCAGCCTCCTGGAAGGACTTCTGAAGGGCATCAAGAAGGAGGAGATGATCTGACTTTAATTAAAAGCACTCCATCCCTTGAATGGCTGTTGAACCTGAATCGCCTTAGGCCACCAGAGAAATTTTTTGTGAAGTTCAAGTGTGGGGGAGTCCTATTTCTCCCAGCCACTCATACCCCTCCACTACCCAGATGGAGGCTACTGCTTGATAGGCTCCGCCCACCCGAATAAAGGGGAGTTTGATTCTTCTTGTATTTTCTTTTATCGCATTTTTCACTTTTATGTTTTCTAGAGTAAATTGAATAAATAGACATTGTAAATACCATGTTTTTTCTTTTAGCATTTTTTCTTATATGAGTAGGAATAAATGTATCCCTCTAGGTTATTCCATAGCATTTTAGAGTCTTTTGAAAATAAATTAAATTTGGTTGTCAAAACTTAGGGTTTGAGTTCATGGATGAATTCTTGGATGCTTGAGTACGACTTGGTTTTAGATTCTTAATTGATAAATTGAGGTGAATCATTTGTACCTAGTGAGAATTAGCCTTATATTTGTGACACACATGTTATTAAACTCTAGAACTTGCTTAGGTTCTTTCAAAATCATATTTCAATGATTGGATCACATCTATAGAGACTAATCCATTTGTTTCCCTTTCCATATCAATTTTAAGAAAAAAAAAATCATGTTCATTCCATTTTTCTCTACTTATTTCTTACTCTTACCCTCACTTTTCATTGGACTTATTGTTTGGAATGTTTCTTGATGTTATTTTGCCCGAGACGGACAAAGATTCAAGTGTGGGGGAGTGACTAGCTTTTTGGAAAGATTTGGTATCAAGGAGACACTTCAATTCGGAAAAAAAAAGTGCCAATTGAGTTTAGTTTGGTATCAAGTTCAAGCAAGAAGAAGTAGTTGAGGAATACAACAATCGAAGCATCTAAATTCTTGCTCATCATTTGAAGATCCAAGTGGCAATGAAAAAAATCTGCAAGAAAAAAAATTTAGCATGCAAAAGAAAAGAATTTGTGCCAAAGTGATGAAAGAAACCAAGTGTCAATTTGAGTTTGGGAGGTGAAGTTGTTTCCCTTGTGAATTCGGCTGCAACATGTGCAGATTAATTGCAAAGGAATTCTGAAACCTGCTGATCCAAAACAGAAATGGTGGCTGATTTTGATGTTTGATATCAGAACAGAGAAAAAGAAAAAAAAAGAAATAATGATATGAAGGTATTCAGCCATTTTTCTAAGTGTTGAATTGCAGCTGCATATTTCGGAAAAACAGTGAAGGGGTTACTGGAATTTGAAGTAAACAGGGAGTATCAGGTGAGAATCAAGTGCATGGATAGAAAAAAATCAGTGGACTGCTAGGGGTAAAGCTAGTGTACCATATGAGCAGTTTTTGCACAAGAATTATATCAAATTGAAGCTAAAATTTGGGTTTACAAGGTTGTGCAGTATAGAATGAAGAACCTGCTGAATTGGATCTGGACAGAGCTGAAACCAATGCAGAGAATCTGAGCAAATGCAGAGATTAGCAGCTCTGATCAGCACACAGAAGAAAAAGAAAAAAAATTTGCAGTGCACTTCCTGGATTTCAACCTAATGCTCAGCCATTTGCAAGTGGAGCATTCAAGCTTTCCACTACTCAGCCAATTGCACGAACTGCTTTTGAGAAATCAGAGAATAGAAAGGAATCTGCCGTGGAGCTAGAATCTGGAGTAGAAAATGCAGAAATCTGAAACCAACTTGTACAATTCTGAATTGAAGTGCAAATCATCAAGTTTAAACAAATGCAGAAAATTTTCAAGTTTGCTGATATAACTTCTGTTTTTCTGATACGAACTCTGATGCTAACTGGTCCGAAGTGTTCCAAATGAAAGTTGACTCCATCACTAGTTTTGAGAGCAGAAAAAAAAACAGTTTGAGAAAAGAAAAGAAAAAGAGGGAAATAAAGTGGCACACAACAAGTGAACTTTGGCACCATGAAATCAAGTGAAATTTTTCTCATCCAAGTCCAAGCTTGCATCACCACATTCTGACATTCACTAGAGAGAAAGAAAGAAAGAAAAAAATCTGAGAAAAGAGTGAAAGAAGCAAGGTTGGCACAAAAATTGAAACTTGGCACAAGGAAGTAAAGAAAGGGTTTTTCATCCAAATCAAAGGAATTTGTTTAAGTTTGACTTTCCAACATTTTTGATTTCATTGGAGGACTGTTAAGATGGGGCAAAGCACATTGGAAACATACTTGAGCAACCAAGTCTCCCACTTTAGCAATATTTCCATTTTCTTGATTTTTACTCTATTTCTTATCATTTTCTATGTCTTTGATTTGTTTTTATAGTTGTTGATCCTATTCATGATTAATGGTGGAGATTAGATAATAAGCAAGCCTATGGTAGTGCAAGAAGCATGTGTGTTTGAGTGAGCTCCACTTCCATTATCAAGTTAGAACTTAAGAAGAGAGCCACCAAATCTTTCCTTGAAAGGCTAGTGAGTTAAATTCATCTCAATGACTCATGATAGATGAAAAGGCCAAGTTGTTGATTTAAGAACAAGATACTAATCCATAGAGCTTAGATTTATGAGAATTGACAACACTAGGTAATTTCTTTTCATTTATTTCTAATTATGCTTTAGAAAACCTAAGGGATACATATTTAGTTGTTTCGCGAGACGCTCAAGGTTAAGTGTGGGAGAGTTGATAAGCACCATTTTATTGATTATTTTAATTGCTAAAATCCATGTTTGACCCATGTTTTTATTGTTTAATTGTGATTTTACCCTAGGTTTTAGGATTTCCTCTTATTTTGGACTTAATTGCAAAATTACACATTTTTGGATTATTTGGCCACTAATTTTCTGATATATTAATGTAGGCATGAAAGGATCCTAGACTTAGGGCATACTGGGTCAAACCTGAGTCGGATGTGAACCGGATCGAATTATCAAGTCTACGATTAATCCGGGTCGTCCGATTCAAGAGCGGCTAGATCTGAGCCATCCGGGACGATCTGAAGCAATCTGAGCTAGGGTTAGGGTTGATCAAGCTCTATGATCAAGATCTGAAGGTTTCATCCCAATCAGAGCTCAATCAACCGTTGGATCAAACAAGGAGGGCTCTAGAGCGTCCATTCACAGATAGAGTTGATCTGGACCATCCGTTGCATATCTGGAGGATCCGAGCTACCACAAGGCAGATCCTGACCCCAGATCATCATCATAAAAGTTTGGCTCAAATCAGACCAAGATCTGCCGTTGGATTTCATCCGATCAATCAGAGCCGTCCATTGTTATTATTTAATCAAAACGCAGCCAGCTTCTCCTCGTGCGTCTCCGCCGCTACAGTAGCCTTCATCGTTCTTCTTCAATTTTTCAGTGTTTTCTCTCATTTCCGGGGCGCGACCCCTCGATTCTTCATCAAGATCATCTTCTGGATCTTTGGAGGTCATTTTGTTGGAGAATTCAGCTCGAATTCGCGCCGGAAGAGGTTTTGAGGGTTTCGGTGGCTCAGTGGTCCATCACTGCGCTCTTCCATAAGCCATTTCCGACATCTGAGCCGTTGTAGGGTTCTCAGGTGAGCCAGGTGTCCCAATCACCACAACACCACCATTACTGAGTCAAGGGAATTGGTTGGAATTCCATTATGACGCAGTTTGAGCAGAGTTCATCATGCGAGGCTGATTTCCACTGATTTGCTGAGCCTAGGGGTTCGAAGCCAGCTCTTGCTTGACGACCAAGAAGAATTTGAGCTTAGGGAAGATTGAGGAGTAGCTTAGATCCTTAATTTTAATGTTTTGTAGCTTAAATTTCATTTCTGCCGAATCTGTTCAGTTTCTGCAATTAGATCAACTGCTTAGATTTAGTTTTCTGAATTGTTTGAGTTTAATTAGGTTTTAATTCTTAGAAGTTAAGTAGTTGAAAGCTTGTTTAGTGCGCATTTGTTGTTAATTCTAGTTGTTTTCAGTTTCTTTACTTGCGTATCAGATTTGCTAGCTTCGTATCAGAGTTTTCTTTCTGCACTTTCACTCTGCTCATCAGTTCCCTAGTTCTGCAATTTTCATATCAGTAGTTTAGTTTGTTTTCGAATTGTTTCCTATATTAGTTGGGTTAATTCAATCTCAGTTTGCTTGTGAGTTCTTAAGTTTAGCTGTTCCCTGTTTTCGGTTTTCGATTGCTGCACTTAAATGGTTTCCTGCGTATTCAGCTGTTTAGTTTCTGATTTCATATCAGATAACAATTCAACATGGAGTTATATCAAGCTAAACTCAGTTCTTAGTAAACTCTCATACTTGATGTAAGCTCTATTTGAATTCAGTTTGTTTTCATTTTGATAAGTTCATTTCAGCCCACAGAATTCATCTCGGAGCTCTAGTCTCACCTTTGGTCATTTCTGAAGTTTAGTGATCTGTTTATGCGTATCAAATTGTAATTTTGCATTTGAGTCAAGGGGAGCCTTGGCACTGACCTTGTATCAGTTTTTGGCACATCATGCGTCAGTAATTGGGTAGCAAGTTTATTCATTTCTGAATTATCAAGTCATAGTTTCTGCATGTAGTCTCAGATTTTGAATCAGTCTTGTTTAGCTTGTATCAAATCGAATTGCATTTCTGCACTTGATTTAAGTCTTCATCTGCACTTGAATTAATTCTGAATGGCATCAGTTTTCTGCATATCAGCACTTGATTTCAGATCCTGAATCTTCGTATCAAGCAAGTTGGGTTCTTCTTCTAAATCTATTCTTGTAGCTGGTTTTATTTACAAAGAGTTCAGCCTCATTTCTGAATTTTGCATCAGCTGGTTGCATCGATTTTAATTTCTGGGATCCAGTTTTCATTTCTGCAGGTCAATACCCTTCGGAAATGTCTAGTTTGTAGTAGTTCGAGTTTGCATCAGTGATGCTCAGCGTTGGACTTAAACTGCATCTAGAATCAGTTGATTTGGCTGATTTTTGAATCCAAATTGCTGCTGCAAATCAGTTTTGCATCAAGAAAATTCTTGACTTGATCAGTCCCTTCATTTATTTCTGCATATTGTGTTTAGTTTCTGAATTATGTCTCACCAGAGTTTGTTTCTATTTTGTATTGGTTGATGAAACCTGCACCCGATTAGACCTCAGATTTCGAATTTCTTCATTCATTTCCGAAATTCTCTTCTCTAGCAGCTGTGTTTTCCAAAACTAAATTGATTAGTCCAATTCTTGCAATCAGTATCAAATTTTAGTATTGGCACATATGTTTGAATAATTGAGTATCAAGTTTGTTTCAAAGCCTCACTTTGTATCAAGTCTTATTCCTGAAATTAGGCTCATAATCTTGCATTAGTCTCAACAAAAGATTGCAGCCCTGTTTAGATGCATTTGCTTAGCAATTGTCATTGCCTTTGTTTGATTCATTGATGTAGGTTTGCTTTCTTTGTCTTGTGTTTCCATTTATAATTGAACTCAAACCCAGAACTTAAGCGAAACCCAAAAACACAAACGACACCTAAATACAAGCGCGAATCAAACAACGTCAACTAGCCCCGAGAAAAATACGACCTGTGGCCCCTATATTACATTTTCATACTTTTGATTGTAAAAGGGTTTCCAGCATCTCATACACATTTAAATTTGAGGCCCACATTCGTGACACATAGATCGGGCTCGTCAAATTTTTGCAAAAATATGACAGACCCAAATGGACTGTCACGAATATGGGCCTCAAATTTAAATGTGAAATGAATAACTGGAAACCCTTTTACAAGTAAAACGTATAAGAATGTAGCAAAGGGGCCACAGGTCGTATTTTTCTCGGGGATAGTTGTCGTGCTTGATTCAAACTTGTAGATATGTGTCGTTTTTGGGTTTCAAATAAGTAATGAAATTTTGGTTTGTAATTGAAAATGAAAATGAAAGGAAAATAAAGAAAAGTGAACAAAGGAGCTAGACAAAGAAATGACACTTAGTACTTGACCTAATGGAAGCTACTCAAGCACTTGCAAAATTTTCTTCCTTGGAAACTAACTTCTGATTGCTACAAAACAAAAGGAATGCTGAGAAAAAGGTAAAAGCAGTGATTGGAATTTTTGAAAATGAACAAACCTAACATAAGTACTAACATGCGAAATTAAAACTCAACCAAGCAATTGCAACTTAACTAGCTAAAGTATTTTTGGAACCTAACCACTGCCAACCAAATTCGGATATAAGTGAGTGCAAGTTTATTGAATTCGAACACAATCAGATGCCACAAAAGCAAACTAAATTCAAATGCAAAAAGGTCTAAGGCAATTGGCACGCAAGGGGAGACTTTGTGCCAAAAACTAGCTCTAAATCAGGGAATAAGTGGATTTTCGGCTCAAAGGGTTGAACTGAGTGATTCAATTGGAAAACAATGGTATTAAGAAAGAACTAAGGAAGATTAAGGTAAGAAAGTAAAACTGAATTCAGAAGTAAAGAAGCAAAGAAAATTCAGAGATGAGACATGCAAAAATTTCAGATTTGATATTCTGACTTCAGCACAAGGTTTATGCGCAGGAATTAAAGCAGGAGACAAGCTAAAATAAAGTGTATCTACTCACTAACAAGTGACTTAACTACTGGACTGAAGGATTAACCCAAACTACAGCTGAAACAATGCAAACAACTACACTTGCGAATCTGAGATTTTGCAGAAATTAACCATCATCACAATGGAAAACTGATACACAAGAAATAGGTTTGCAAAGAACTACAATTAAATGCTAATTTAACCACACACACTATCCATCTATACTAGAGCAAAGATTATCAACTAAGAGCAAGAAAGCTGAGGCAAATTCAGAAACTGAAATGAAATTTCAGAAATGAAATGGCACACAGCAGGGAAATTGGCACGCAAGATTTAACACTATGATTCAACTGAAATTTAACTCCAACTATCACCAAACAGGTTCCTAACTGACTGAACTCGAAGGTTTAAATCCTAATTTAGCTAAAACAATTCAGAATTACAACTAAGATTGCTGAAAGAAGCTGCAAAAACAGAACATGCGCAGAATTACGATTACAGCTACAAAACTTGGAAATTAAAGATCTAAGCTACTCCTCAACTCCTCCCGTGCTCGAGAAATTCTTGGTTGTCAATCAAGAACTGGCTTCGAACCCCTAGGCTCAGCAACTCAGTGGACAATCAATTCTGAAGTCGATTCTGCATCAAATCTGAGCTTGATGGAATTTTCCATCCGATTCACTTCATCTCGAGTGGAAGGGCTGCGATGATGATATGGAAAACTTTTGAGCTCACCTGAGAACCCCTACAAGTGGTTCAGAAGCCTTGAAATGGATTGTGGTCGAGAAGAGGATGATCGGACTGAGAACAGCCGGAACCCCCAAGAAATTCTCTGTTCCAGCGCAAATGAGCAGAATTCTTCAAACACCAATCGCCAAAGACTTGATTCTCGATCTGGGAATGAAGATGAGGTGGTCACGCCTTCTTGGAAGCAAGAATTTTGAAGAACGATGAAGAAACGAGGAAGAACGGTGAAGAACAGTGGAGCTAGGCTGAAGACGCGACAAGGGTAAGTTTCTGAGTTCATTTCCTTAAGTATTAACCAATGGACGGCTCGGATCGATTTGAGGAAATCCAACGGCCGATCTCGCTCTGATTTGAGCCAAACTTTGATGATGGTGATCTGAGGTCAGGATCTGCATTGTGGTAGCTCGGATCCTCCAGATATGCAACGGATGGTCCAGATCAACTCTATCTGTGAATGGACGCTCTAGAGCCCTCCTTGCTTGATCCAACGGTTGATTTAGCTCTGATTGGGATGAAATCTTCAGATCTTGATCATAGAGCTTGATCAAACCTAACCCTAGCTCGGATTGCTTCAGATCATCCCGGATGGCTCAGATCTAGCCGCTCTCGAATCGGACGGCCCAGATTAATCGTCGGCTTGATAATTCGATCCGGTTCACTTCCGACTCAAGTTTGACCCCATATGCTCTAGGTCCAGGGACCTTTGATGCCTACAAAAATAAATCAAGAATTTAGTGGCCAATTAACTCAAATATGTGTAATTTTGCATTTAAGTCCAAAATATGATTAAGTTCTAAAACCTAGGCAATTTCACAATTTTGGCAATAAAAACATAGATCAAACAGGGATTTAAGCCACTCAAATGATCAATAAAATGGAATCTATCAACTCCCCCACACTTAGCCTTGAGCGTCTCGCGAAAACAGTAAATATGTATCCCCTAGATTTACTTAAGCATAATTAGAATCAATTGAAAAGAATTTACCTAGGGTTGCCAATTCTCATAAATCTAAGTTCTATGGATTACTATCTTGTCCTTAAATCAACAACTTAGCCTTTTCATCCATCATGAGTCATTGAGATGAATCTAAATCACTAGCCTTTCAAGGAAAGTATTGGTGGCTCTCTCCTAAGTTCTAAGTTGATGATGGAAGTGGAGCTCACTCAAACACACACGCTTCATGCACTACCATAGGCTTGCTTATTATCTACTCTCTACCATTTATCATGATAGGATCAACATCTATAAAAACAAAGAAAGACATAGAAAATGGTAAGGAGTGAATTAAAAGCTAAGGAAATGGAAAAATTAGTAAAGTGGAAGACTTGAGTGCTTGGGAATGTTTCCAATGAACTTTGCTCTCTCATCAGTCCCCTAGTGAATTCAAAAGTGTCCTGGAGTAAACTCTTGCCTTGCACTTCAAAAATTCAATAAAAATCCCTCACTAGACCCTTTGTGCCAATTGTCTATCTTGCGTGCCATTTGTGTTTCTTTCTCTTCTCTTTACTGATTTTCTTTTCTTTTCTTTTATCCTCTAGCAAGGTCAGACTTGTAGTTGATCACAGCTTTTAATTTGGATGAGAGAAACTTCAATGATTCCATGGTGCCGAAATTTCAAAGGTGTGCCAACTTGCTTCTTCTTTTCTCATTTCATTTTCTCCAACTGTTTTTCTTCCCTTTTTGTTTTTCCTTTTCTACTCTGAATTCTTCTCAGGGAGCATTTCGAATCATTGTTGCATCAGAGAACTTAAAACATCAATTTACATAAATGCTTGCTCTACAACAGTTAGCATCCAAGATTCCTTGATTTCAGAATTAATAGGCTGCAATTCTTCCATTCATTCAGATTTCACTCAGATTTCATTCAACTTCTGATCAGCGAATTAGATTTCCAGCTCAGATTGGGTTCAGCTCTATCTCAGAACAAGTAGTATTTGCTTCAAATGATAATAGAAAACTCAATAGTTCTACTTAAAACTCAAATCAACACATGACATTTCAGCCCCTTGCCTTAACTACTTTTCCATTTCTTTCTCCTCAGCAGCTTCTAGCATCCCTTGGTTCTTTTTTTTTGTATCCGAAATTGAATGTGCACCTTCAACTTCAGATACATTTTACCCTAATATTCTGATTCAACAAATGTAATAGTCAGCAGCTACAATTGGAATGCAATTCAGATTTTTGGGTAGTTTCACAAATCTTCTAAGCTCAATTCAGACTTTAAACTTCTTCAGATTATACAGCTACACGAAACTGTCTTCACTGCATTTGATCAGCATGATTCTTGTATTTCCTTTCCTTTCACTTCATCCGTGTGCGTCATTTCTTATTTTACAGCCTCGAAAAGTCCTGCTTTAATGTGCCAATTCAGACATTGACACTAAATTTCTGCTCAAACTCAATTCTGCTTCAGCTCCTTTCAATTCCCCGAATTCTTTGCAACAAATTGCACATGTTCTTGACAACTGACTTTTTCCTTTCTTGTTCACATCCAAGCAGCCGGGTTCACAGCCCCAGAAAACTCAGATTCATCTTGGCACAGAATTCTGCAATCTTTTGATTTTCTCAGCCTTTGCTCAATCTTCCTCTCAGTCTTAATTCAGATTAGGTTCAGCTGCTTCAAATTCAGATCTTTCAGCTTCTTTTTAACTTTCTCAGCCCTTGCCGTGCTCCAAGAACAGATTCCAGCATAGATTTTTCTTGTATTATTCAGTATCTCCCAGCTGCAGATCTTCTTTTCTGCCCATAGTTGCATTTTCGGATTGTTTCTGCTGAAATTCAGATTGTTTTCAGATGGTACAGCTTCAGCACTCGGCAGCTCAGATTCAGCATTGCCATAATTTCAGCTCAGCAAAACTTGTTACTGATCTACAAGTTCCTTGCATCCAGATTTTCTCACAGCTTCAAACATGAGTTTTTCAGCCTTCAATTCAGATTGTTTTTAACTTGTTTTTAGCTGCAGTTCAGACCATTCCCAGCTGCAATTCAGACCATTCCAGACCAGGACATGCTTCACTTTGAATTTCCTTTTCACTTTGGTGTAGAATCTTCATTCTTCTTGAAATGGCACAGATTTTTTTTTTCTTTCATTTGGCACAGTTTGTCTTCATTTAGTGCCAACTTCCTCCTAATTCAGATTTTTGGTTCATCTTTTCTTTTCTTTGCTTGCCATTTAAGTCTTCAAAATATGATAAGGAAACTAAGTCTCCAATGGCTCCCACCTCTCTTGCTCATTTTTGGCACCAAACATCACTCACTTGGCACATGAAATTTTTTTTTTTCGAGTTGAGATACATCCTTGATAAAAATTTGCTCCCAAATCACCAATCACTCCCCCACACTTAAATCTTTGTCCGTCTCGGGCAAAATAGCATCATGAAAACATCCCAAGCAAACAAATCCATAGAAAAAATTGGGGTTAAGATTAGGAATAAGGAAAGACAACTAGAATAGAATATACAAATTGATGTGTAAGGGTAAATAAAATGATTAGTCCCTATAGATGTGATCCAACCATTGAAATATGATTTTGAAAGAACCTAAGCAAGTTTTAGAGCACAATAACATGTGTGTCACAAATATAAGGCTAATCTCACTAGGTAAAAGTAATCCATCTCAAATCCTCAATCAAGAGTCTAAGGAAAAATAGTACTCAAGCAACCAAGAATTCATCCATGAACTCAAACCCTAAGTTTTGACAACCAAATTTAATTTATTTTCAAAAGACTCTAAAATGACAATAAGAAAACCTAGAGGGATACATTTATTCCTAATCATGCAAGAAAAAGTGCTAAAACACAAAACATGGTATTTACAATGATTTTATTCATGTCATGTTACTCTACTCACTTATTTATTAACAAGAACTCATTTTAAGAGTGAAAACATGCAATAAAGGAAAAAGCAACAAAAATCAAACTCCCTTTTATTTCTGGCGGTCGGAGTCTGTCAAGAAAAAGCCTCCACCGTGGTAGTGGAGGAGTCAGGGTGTGCGAGAGAGCTTCTTCCATTTGTTCCACTTCACTGTGCATCGCTCCCCCACACTTGGATTTAACTGCAACCTGTTCAGGTGGACGAAGATTATTTAAATACAAGACCCATGTAAGAGGTAGAGTGTTTTGCATTAAAGTAAAATCTACTCCCTCTTTATTCTTTTTGGGACACATTTCAGGAGGTTTCAGTCTGTTCAAATGAAGCTCCCACTCCAGCAGTCTTCTGGACCCTGCAAAACAATGTACTACCCCTCTAGAGCGTGCAGGGTACGAAGGAAATAAAATAATATCAGTCTTTGCATACAATTTATCCAAAAATGAATCACATCCAATAAAATCAAGTTTAGGCATCTCAAAGAATTTTTTACAATGAATATCTACCCAAGATGCATCAAGACACTTATCATAATCAATGAAATCTATTTTGGATGTTCCAATGAAATTTTCCCAATTATTCCCCACACATGACAAATCAAGAAATGTATCGCAGCCAATAAAATCAACTTTTGGTGCCCCTCTTGATGTATCCAAAAAAATAAAAGAAATACTTACCTGATCGCGCTGAAAAATACCTGGAGGTTCCATAATGATAGATGTGTCCATAGCTTCCTCCTGGTCCAGTATAGGGTCCATATCAGGTTCAAGTTCTAGCAAGCACTCTACTGGTACAAGTGATCCTTGGGTTCTTGCTTCCACCAGGCAAGTCCCTACACTTTTTGGTTCATACTCTGAATCTTGTGGTGGTCCCTGGGGCTTAGTGCAATCCCCTACACTTTCTTCAATACATGTGTCCTCAATTATTCCTGCAACAACCAAATTAGAAAAATCAGGACCTTCAATAATACTATAATCACAAAATAAAAGATGAGAATGGTCCTGTGAGGTAGGAATGGGTGATTCTTGGGGCTTAGTGCAATCCTCTACACTTTCAATCTCAACAGAAATAGGTGATCCTTGGGGCTCTGTGCAATCCCCTACACCTAGAATAATCTCTCCAGCTGTAAAAGCATCTGAAATGTCTTCTGAAAATTCCTCAGTCTCAGCAGTAAGCTCTCTCTCAGCCTCCTCTGAATGAATAACTTCTCCAGAAAAATCCTCTAGAAATCCCTCAGCCTCTAACTCTGTCTGCTCCAGCTTCTCAATAATATCCATGCTCCTGATGGAGTGATCCTCTCTCGGATGCTTCATAGCATCGAAAAGGCTAAACTGAATAACCGTATCTCCAATCTCCATGGAAAGTGTACCGGCATATACATCAATCTTTGTTCTGGCCGTCTTCAGAAACGGTCTGCCTAGATTCAGTGGAGAACGGTGCGCCAGATAATCTCCCTCCATATCCAAAATATAGAAATCAGCAGGAAATATCAGCTCCTTTACCTTCACCAAAACATCTTCAATCATACCTGCTGGGCGTGTCTGGCTCCTGTCTGCTAGCTGTATCACCACGCCAGTGGGCTGTAAAGGGCCTATGCCGAGCATCTGAAAGACTGACCTGGGCATCACATTTATAGAAGCTCCTAAGTCTAACATAGCATCGTGAAATATAGTGCTCCCAATCTCACAAGAAACGGTAAACATCCCAGGGTCTTCACATTTCTGAGGTAGGGCATGGATAAGCGAAGAAACATTTTTCCCAATGCTGACCAATTCATTTTCCTTAAGCTTCCTTTTGTTAACACAAAGATCCTTCAAAAACTTAGCATACTTTGGAATTCTTTTGATCATGGTCAACAAAGGTATATTGATCTCCACTTTGCTGAAAAGCTCCACTAGTTCATTAAATTCCTTAGCCTTCTCCTTCTCCCCTTGTCTTTTGGTTGGAGTTCTCCCCTATGGAAAAGGCAAAGGAACCCTAAAATCATCAACTTTGGCCGGAAGTGGAGAGGCTGAATTCTGCCCTGCTGTCTCCTGCGAAGTGGCTGCTGTCCTTTGCGTCTTGCCACTGATTTCTTCTCCGTTTGCCACCAAATTTGGAGGGTTGCTCGAGGACTGAGTTGGGAACGGGCTAGGGGTGGAATCAGCTGAATTTGAACTCATTTCATTGCTGTTTTGGGCCGGAATTGCAGTTGCTGTCCGGTTTTCTGAAAAATCTGCTCTTGGATTCTTTGGAGATGAGGTGACCTTACCACTCCTCAAATAAATAGCACTCACGTTTCCTTTAGGATTAGGAACAGTTTGGGAAGGCAATTGACTTGATCCGTGAGCTTGATTTTGATTAATTCCACTCGCCAATTGACCCATTTGTCTCTCAAGATTTTGTTGGTGTTGTTGTTGTTGTTGTTGTTGTTGGAGAACTTGTTGTATTTGTTGTTGTTGAGCTTGTTGTTGCTGCATCATCTGTTGAAACATATCCTCAACCCTCTGTTGGGGCGCATTTCCTCCACTTGAGCTCCCATAACCTCCTTGATTAGAATAGCTTCTTGAGTGACCTTGAAAGGATGAAGAAGAAGGCTGAAATTTTGATTGCTGATTTTGTTGAAAACTTGAATTTTGGGGCTGATAAGAGGGCTGATCAAATGGCTGATATGCTTGGAAACATTGCTGGGCGTTGTGACCTTGAAAATTCTGATTCTGAGGTGGAAAATTAGGTGGCGAAGGCTGAAAATTCTGCCCTTGAAACCCTTGATTGTAGGGCTGTGAAAACTGATTCATGGGCTGTGATGGCTGAAAATTTTGTTGATTTGGAGCTTGGAAAGCTGGGAATGATTGAAAGCCCTGCTGCCCTTGATAAGGTTGCTGGAATTGTGGTTCAAATGCCTGGAATTGTTGCTGAAATTGTTGGGAATTAGGCTGAAACGAAGGCTGAAAATTTGGGTGTGTTTGCTGAAAAGTTGGCTGATTGTTTTGAGCTTGTTGGGGCTGTTGGAAATTCGATTAAGGCTGCTGTGAGGGTTGATTTTGAGGCTCTTGTTGGCAGAAAGCATTCCCATACCTCAAGTTAGGATGATTCCTCCAACCGGGGTTATAGGTAGAGGAATATGGATTGTTTCTTGCTGGAAATTGTCCTCTCACTAATGCAGCTACTGTCTCGTCCTGTTGGAGATTGGGGCATGAGTCTGAAGTGTGCTCTAGACTAGAGCAAATGCCACACACACTTATCATTTGACTTGACTGTGGAGGTACTGAAGGAGTTGACCCTTGATTTGCATTGCTAAACTTCAACTCCTTAATAAGTGATGTGATCTCTGCAAATCTCTTGTCATAATGATCAATAGGCACTAACTGAACTTCTCCCACTCCTCTGGTGGTCAAGGCTCTGCCTCCAAATTGTTGGGAATTCTCAGCCATATTAGAAATTAACTCCCTAGCTTGCATTGGTGACTTGTTCACTAGGGCCCCTCCAGCTGCAGCATCTATCAGGACTCTATCCATCTGCAGCAGTGCCTCATAAAAATATTGAATCAATAATTGCTCACTGATTTGATGCTGGGGGCAACTTGAACACAACTTGTTAAATCTTTCCCAGTAATCATATAGTGTTTCGCCCACCACTTGCTGAATCCCACAGATACTTTTTCTGATTATAGCTGTGCGGGAAGCTGGGAAATACTTCTCCAAAAATACCTTCTTCATAGTGATCCAACTAGACACATGTCCTGTAGGCAGATAATAGAACCAGTCTTTGGCTGCTCCTGTCAATGTGAAGGGAAAAGCTCTCAGCTTGATGTCTTCTTCAGAAATGCCCTGAGGCTTCATAGTAGAGCATACCACATGGAATTCGTGCAAGTGTCTGTTTGGATCCTCCCCAGATAAACCCTGAAACTTTGGCAACAAATTAATAAGTCCAGATCTTAACTCAAAACTTTCCCCCAGCTCTGGATAAGCTATGCTGGAGTACTGAAATGCAGCGTCAGGTGCTGCAAGCTCCTTCATGGTTCTCTGGTGGTCTGCCATGTCAATGCCTGAGTGAGTGCTGATAGTCTGAAGTGGAGGGATATCTGTAGTCTCAGAAAGAATGGCCTGGCTCCTCCTGACTCTGAAGGTCCTCTCAATCTCAGGATCGAAATCTTCTAATTCAGCACCTAGAGACCTGGTCATAAAATCAAACAAATCGCAGTAAAAGTGGATAGAAAGATAAAACAAATAAAATCAAATCAAAAGATATGGCAATAAGCACAAAAGTAAGTCAAAAATGATATGAAATAAATACACAAGCAAAAATCAAACAAATCAACTAGTTGCTTCCCCGGTAACGGTGCCAAAAATTTGACGGACCCAAATGGACTGTCACGAATATGGGCCTCAAATTTAAATGTGAAATGAATAACTGGAAACCCTTTTACAAGTAAAACGTATAAGAATGTAGCAAAGGGGCCACAGGTCGTATTTTTCTCGGGGATAGTTGTCGTGCTTGATTCAAACTTGTAGATATGTGTCGTTTTTGGGTTTCAAATAAGTAATGAAATTTTGGTTTGTAATTGAAAATGAAAATGAAAGGAAAATAAAGAAAAGTGAACAAAGGAGCTAGACAAAGAAATGACACTTAGTACTTGACCTAATGGAAGCTACTCAAGCACTTGCAAAATTTTCTTCCTTGGAAACTAACTTCTGATTGCTACAAAACAAAAGGAATGCTGAGAAAAAGGTAAAAGCAGTGATTGGAATTTTTGAAAATGAACAAACCTAACATAAGTACTAACATGCGAAATTAAAACTCAACCAAGCAATTGCAACTTAACTAGCTAAAGTATTTTTGGAACCTAACCACTGCCAACCAAATTCGGATATAAGTGAGTGCAAGTTTATTGAATTCGAACACAATCAGATGCCACAAAAGCAAACTAAATTCAAATGCAAAAAGGTCTAAGGCAATTGGCACGCAAGGGGAGACTTTGTGCCAAAAACTAGCTCTAAATCAGGGAATAAGTGGATTTTCGGCTCAAAGGGTTGAACTGAGTGATTCAATTGGAAAACAATGGTATTAAGAAAGAACTAAGCAAGATTAAGGTAAGGAAGTAAAACTGAATTCAGAAGTAAAGAAGCAAAGAAAATTCAGAGATGAGACATGCAAAAATTTCAGATTTGATATTCTGACTTCAGCACAAGGTTTATGCGCAGGAATTAAAGCAGGAGACAAGCTAAAATAAAGTGTATCTACTCACTAACAAGTGACTTAACTACTGGACTAAAGGATTAACCCAAACTACAGCTGAAATAATGTAAACAACTACACTTGCGAATCTGAGATTTTGTAGAAATTAACCATCATCACAATGGAAAACTGATACACAAGAAATAGGTTTGCAAAGAACTACAATTAAATGCTAATTTAACCACACACACTATCCATCTATACTAGAGCAAAGATTATCAACTAAGAGCAAGAAAGCTGAGGCAAATTCAGAAACTGAAATGAAATTTCAGAAATGAAATGGCACACAGCAGGGAAATTGGCACGCAAGATTTAACACTATGATTCAACTGAAATTTAACTCCAACTATCACCAAACAGGATCCTAACTGACTGAACTCCAAGGTTTAAATCCTAATTTAGCTAAAACAATTCAGAATTACAACTAAGATTGCTGGAAAGAAGCTGCAAAAACAGAACATGCGCAGAATTACGATTACAGCTACAAAACTTGGAAATTAAAGATCTAAGCTACTCCTCAACTCCTCCCGTGCTCGAGAAATTCTTGGTAGTCAATTAAGAACTGGCTTCGAACCCCTAGGCTCAGCAACTCAGTGGACAATCAATTCTGAAGTCGATTCTGCATCAAATCTGAGCTTGATGGAATTTTCCATCCGATTCACTTCATCTCGAGTGGAAGGGCTGCGATGATGATATGGAAAACTTCTGAGCTCACCTGAGAACCCCTACAAGTGGTTCAGAAGCCTTGAAATGGATTGTGGTCGAGAAGAGGATGATCAGACTGAGAACTGCCGGAACCCCCAAGAAATTCTCTGTTCCAGCGCAAATGAGCAGAATTCTTCAAACACCAATCGCCAAAGACTTGATTCTCGATCTGGGAATGAAGATGAGGTGGTCACGCCTTCTTGGAAGCAAGAATTTTGAAGAACGATGAAGAAACGAGGAAGAACGGCGAAGAACAGTGGAGCTAGGCTGAAGACGTGACAAGGGTAAGTTTCTGAGTTCATTTCCTTAAGTATTAACCAATGGACGGCTCGGATCGATTTGAGGAAATCCAACGGCCGATCTCGCTCTGATTTGAGCCAAACTTTGATGATGGTGATCTGAGGTCAGGATCTGCATTGTGGTAGCTCAGATCCTCCAGATATGCAACGGATGGTCCAGATCAACTTTATCTGTGAATGGACGCTCTAGAGCCCTCCTTGCTTGATCCAACGGTTGATTTAGCTCTGATTGGGATGAAATCTTCAGATCTTGATCATAGAGCTTGATCAAACCTAACCCTAGCTTGGATTGCTTCAGATCGTCCCGGATGGCTCAGATCTAGCCGCTCTCGAATCGGACGGCCCGGATTAATCGTCGGCTTGATAATTCGATCCGGTTCACTTCCGACTCAAGTTTGACCCCATATGCTCTAGGTCCAGGGACCTTTGATGCCTACAAAAATAAATCAAGAATTTAGTGGCCAATTAACTCAAATATGTGTAATTGTGCATTTAAGTCCAAAATATGATTAAGTTCTAAAACCTAGGCAATTTCACAATTTTGGCAATAAAAACATAGATCAAACAGGGATTTAAGCCACTCAAATGATCAATAAAATGGAATCTATCAGCGGGACAATCCATTGTCCCGACAAAAGAAGAATTGGATCGCTTGGTGGCCAACGCCATTAAAGGGGCGCTCGAACAACACCAAATCTAGCAGGCCGCCTCATAGCGAGGTGGCTCTGTGCGGGAGGAGATCCCCAAAATCTCCATCTCGTACCCCCAATCGCGAAGATCCTACACACCACAGGGGCGATGCACCGGAGCGGCCCCGAATCACCGGCGAGACTCTCCCGGAGATATTGAGAAGGCCAACTCAGTAGCCTCTAGCACACTGAGACACGAAAATGGACAAGGGAAGAGGGAGGAACCTAAGGCCTTCCCTAAGGCCCCCTCTACTCCCTTCTCATATGAGATTGTAGAAGACCCCATGCTGAAGCAGTTTCGCGGGCCTGAGATTACTGATTACGATGGCAAGACAGATCCGGAGGATCATGTCTGTAAGTTTGAAAATGCGGTGCTCCTACACCAATATACCAACGGTGTAAAGTGCCGGGTATTCTTGAACACCCTATCCAGAGCAACCCAACGATGGTTCCAGAGGCTGCCCTCAGGTTCTATCAACTCCTTCATGGAGTTTAGAACCACCTTCCTTCACCACTTCGCTAGTAGCCATCGCTATCAGAAGATAACACTCAATCTATTCGCTCTCAAACAGAAGCCGAAAGAGTCACTCAAGGAGTACATCCAGCAGTTCAACCGGGTGCACAAGATGTGCTAAGTGTGACGTCGAAAATCCTTGTCAGCGCCTGTACCCAAGGGCTCTCGGAAGGGGATTTTTTCCGATCATTGGTGAAGAAGCCACCTGCCAGCTTCAATGATCTGCTAGGGCGTTCGGTTTAGCACGTCAATGTGGAGGAGGTGCAATTTGCCTGCCGCAAGGAACCAGCCGGAGTCCCCCCTCAATCCGTTACCCGATCTGAAAGGAGGGAACCCCCAGTGCCAACCCGAGGAAAAGACCTTCACCCGGGGAAAGACCAGTGGGCTGGCAGGCGGAAACTGGTCGAGATAGTGGACATCGAGCAGCCAGAGCCACTGATGAAGTACTGCAGCTTCCACGACAGTCCTACACATTCCACCGAGGAGTGTCATGCCTTGAAGAAAAAACTGAGTGAAGAGGTAGACCCCAAACTGCGGAGGAGGTGGAAGAAGACGGGGTATCGCCGGAATTTCCCTCGGCGAAGCTTTTCTCCCAGACGGAGGTAGTCGGGAGAAAACGAGACTCGATCAAGGGGAAGGAACCAGGGACCTGCACCCCGCAAGTCTCCCTCCTTGGAAAGAGACCCAAGGAAGGGTAAGACCCCTGCACGCGACCCGCCTTCTAGACATGTGGGAGTAATCTCCGGAGGACCTACGGGAGGAGATTTCCATCGGGCAAGGAAGTCCAACACCCGACGTTTGGAGAACTATGCAATTGGGATGAGCCGGAGCCAGGATCATGGCCCTACTGTAACGCCCGTTTTTTTTCTTCATAAAGCGGCGTTACGTTAACATACATACTTAGGGCATGTAGACATCATAATGCAGCGGAAACCTTTAAACTTACACCTACATGCACTTACTACCATTCCTAGCATCATAACATGGGAATTTGGCATATTAACTTTATACTTAGCATCATATCATACTTAGCATCATGTCATATTTTAGCATCATGTCATACTTAGCATCATGTCATACTTTAGCATCATGTCATAGAGTCATATTCAAGTACTTAATAGTAAAGGTAAAGTTCTATCATAAGCCCAGCAAACATATGGTCTCTTGGCCAAGTCACTATCACACACATGCTTTAAGGCCCTCCTCCTGCTTCCTCACTATCCCCTTGCGTGATCTGCGGTATAAGAAAAATAAGACTATAAGCACACAGGCTTAGTAAGACTCTTTCCTACTCACTAAAACCATTCATCAATTATCATAAGCATATGAAACATTAGCATACTTAGTGCTTTACTTAGAACATAAGGCTTATCATCACATAGCATACTTTCATCATGTCATAGCCATAGCTTCATCACATTCATAGCATGACATAAACATAACCATAAGACATTCATGGCATAGCATAATACTTGTCATAGACATCAACATTGTAAACATTCATAGCCTGGCATAACACTTGGCATAGACATAACATAATAAACATAACCTCACAAACATTCTTAGCATGAACCTAAATAAAATCATGGCATTCTATCTTAGCACAAACCTACTTAAATCATGGCTTCAAAAATTAGCATGGCATAAATAAAATCATAACATCCTAACTTAACATAAACATAATTAAATCATAGCATCCTAACCTAGCATGACCATAAATAAAATTATGGCATTCTAACTTAGCATAAACATAGTTAGATCATGGTATCCTAAACTAGCATAATAACATGGCATTCTAACTTAGCATAAACATAAATAAAAATCATGGCATAAACATAAATTAAATCATGGCATCAACCTAATTAGGTCATAGCATAAACATAATTAAATCATGGCATAAACATAACTAAGTCATGGCATAAACATAAATAAATCATGGCATAAACATAAATTAAATCATGGCATCAACCTAATTAAGTCATAGCATAAACATAATTAAATCATGGCATAAACATAACTAAGTCATGGCATAAACATAAATAAATCATGACATAAACATAAATAAATCATGGTATAAACATACCTTCATAAACATACTTTTTATAAACATACTTTTCATAACATAATGCATAACATGGATGGATGCATGTAGCAAATGCATATATATATATAAGGATGCTTAATCTTTAAAAACATACTTTTAAATGCTTAAATATATTCATCATATCATTGGGGCCCTGGCTTGTACCACATACATACATCATAAGCGCGCATCCCTAAGTAAATACGAGGTAGCTAGCCTCGACCTACTAGGGTAAGGACAGCATAGTCGGTAGTCCCCGAACCGAGGCGTTCTTAATGTGCCCATCTCTGTTGCACAGCTTCGGTAGTGCCAGAACCGTGGACAGCTTCGGTAGTCCAAAACCGGGGCGTTCTTAAGGTGCCCATCCCTTGGACCCATACTTTGGTCCGGTACAAGTCCATTCATAAAATAAAATACTTTACATGCTTCATCATTCATGAGACATTCATGGCATACTTAACATAGCATAACTTGTTACGGCTCGGCCCGTCTACCGGCCCATTTACCGGTCCTCTCGACCGTCGTACCGTCGACCATCGACCGTGCCGTTTAGCATATTTATGTCTTAAAGACATAAGCATCATCTTTCATTCATCATACTTGTCTTTCATCATCATTCATTCATCATACTTAACATCATCGTTATGCCTTAAAGGCATGTACTTTAACTTCATTCATATGACATACATACATCTTATTCATAAATCATGGCATACATGCATATTATCCATAAAACATGGCATATCATTCATAATACATGGCCTACATACATATCATTCATAAATCATGGCACATGTCTAAACATCTATGACTTAACATATAATTCATGACATACAAACTAAAGGTTTGGTTAACATAGAACTTCTTCCATCTTACTTAAACATATATCTTGGTAACTCATACACAAGCATCTTTGGAGGTTTAACCCAACCCTAACCCTAGGTTAGGCCCTTGGCCGAAAGCCCCCAAGGAAACCCTAGGTCCATGAACTTTCACACAACTTCCCAAACAACATCTCATACACATATACTAGGCCATAGGAACCCTTTGGTTCCCTACTTAAGGCCAACCCTAATCCTTTAACCATAAACTTGCTCTTGGACGAAACTCCAAGGCCATGGGGGTATGGAAAAATTCCATTAAAACCCCAAATCAATTGCTTAAACACCAACCATACCTTACCATAGGGCCATTGGGGCCATTACTTGAAATAAATCCTAACTTTCCACCCCATTAGGGTACTTGGCCGAAACCTATGGGGTCTCAAAGCCATGTGAAACATTCACATAGTCACCCTCCATCTCTCTTATATCATGTTAATACATCAAACACATGCTTGGGGTCTTAGACCCAACTCCACCCATGGGGTCTTGTTGTTGGCCGAAACCCTAGGGTATCCTAGGGTACCCCAAAAATTCCCAAAAATTATATTTAATCCCTAAACATCATAAGAGAACATTAAACAACATTATCAAGATTTTTAGCATCATTTTTGAACCCTAAAACATGGTGGCCGAAACCCATAGGGTCTCTAGGGTGTTGATTTGTTTCTTTCATGTTGGCCGAAACCCTAGGGTGTCCTAGGGTACTCCAAAAATTCCTAAAAATTATAATTAACCTCTAAACATAATAAGGGAACATAAAATAATATTATAAAGTTTTTTGGCATAATTATAGACTTTAAAATCATGGTGTCCGAAACCCTCAATCCTAGGGTTCTTGGTTTTGCTTCTTTCATGTTGGCCGAAACCTTAGGGTGTCCTAGGGTACTCCAAAAATTCCCAAAAATTATACTTAACCTCTAAACATCATAATGGAACATCAAATAACATTATAAAGATTTTTTGCATAATTATAGACTTTAAAATCATGGTGGCCGAAACCCTCAATCCTAGGGTCCTTAGTTTTCTTTCCTTTCAACATCAAATCCAAAAACTAACCAATATATCATGCTAAAAATCATGGAAATCATAAGGAACTATTATACCACAGGTGAGGGAGTCTTACCTTGGGGTTACTTGATTTTTAGACCTTAGATAGGAAGAAGGAGAAAGACTTGTTGCCTCTTGACCACCCTTAGCCCTTGTATTCATGTGAAGACCTTAGATCTTGGGGATGGAGCCTTGGTGGAAGTTTTTCCAAGGGAGAACTCCTCCTTGGAGTTTCGGATAGAATGAGGGAGGAAGAAAGAAACTCCCAAACCCCCTCTTTATAGCACATTAAGGAGGCAAATGAAGAGTCTCTCCATGACCCTTCATCTTTTTCTAAGCCTTAACCAATATCCACTTCATTCCCTCATAACATTCTCTTGCTAGGTGAGTTGGTTAGAGCATTCATGGTTGTACAAGAGGTCCAAGCTTCAATCCTTGGCCCATGCACCTTTATTTTTATTTTATTTTTATTTTTATTTTATTTAAATCCTTTTTCCTTATTTTCGAAAATTCTCCTTATTTCGAAAATTCTCCTAAAATCACCCATAATTATGCTAATATTCCTAAATAAAATCCTTTTATATTTATATTAATTTTTACCTAATTAAGACCTATTTTTGGGACCCATTTAAGGCTCATTAGTACCCAATATCTCCATTTAAATAGGGAAATTAGGCTAAGACTTACCCATAATCATGCTAATATACCTAATTAAATCCTATTTATATTTATACCAATTTTTCCTAAAATCCACCAATAATTATGGTACCAAAAAGCCCATATAAGGCCCACTAGTACTTAGTTTTCTCAATTTACATGAGAACATATGGATTTCCTAGGCCAAAGTTCGTATTAATACTTCTAGGTCCCTCGGAAAATTATCTAGACATGCTCAATATTTTCAAAAAATATTAAGAGAATTTTCCGGGTCGTTACACCTACGATCTCATTCGGCCCCGAAGACTTGGAAGAGGTGGAAGCTCTCCATGAATACGCCCTGGTGATCCCTGCCTGCATCGCCAACTATGAGGTCAAGCGCATCTTTGTGATACAGGAAGTTCCGTGAACATCCTGTACAAGGTTGATCTGGATCAAATGCAGATCGACGATGATGAACTACTTCCAGTCTCGACCCTGCTGTTCAGCTTCACCGGGTATCGAGTACAGCCGATAGGGCAAATTACCTTATCCCTATCATTGGGGTAGTGACCTGCTCAAGAGGACCAGGAGGACACCCTTTCTGATCATGGATGCTCCATCATCCTACAATGCCATTTTGGGCCACTTGGCACTCAGTGTCTTCCAGGCAGTGGTCACTGTCTGTTGTGTTGGGACCGGGTGCATGTCGAGAAGGATACGGGTTCGTAAAATTTTAAATTTTTACGTGCAGCGGAAGAATTAGCATAAAATAATTTCCTAAATTATTTTAACCACGTATCTAGCATGCAACCTTATGATGTGTTATCATAATCATAAATTAAAACATTGCGGAAAAGTAAACTAATTTACTTTGTACCTCGTGTAACTCGAAGAAAGGGACGAGATCCAACTGTAGCGTCCCTTGGAAGCTTCGCCTCTATTCGCGTCCACGCCGAGTTCTCTTCGGGATGACTTCGCAAAGTCACGAGTTTTGTGCCGACGAGAACTACTAGATTCTCGGAAGACACAACTAGAAGAACAAGAGAAAAAAATGGAAACTTACCAACAAGAAATGGAATCTAAATTCCGGGAAGAGAGGAGTTGCGATCCGCTTCTTCTTCTTCTTGGTTGGCTTCTCCTTCTTCTTGGTAGCTCATAGCAACCACCTAGGGATGAGATTGTGCCGGCCCTAGGGTTGGTGTGCGCTGGCCCTAGGGATGGTGAAGGGCGCTGGCCCTAAAGGGAAGGAGGGAGGAGGGGAAGAGAATAAAGAGAGAGAAGGATAGCTCTATATCAATTGACAATTCAATTGATTGGAATTAAGGGCTTACCTTTGGTTCCTTTATATAGTATCATCTCCCTTGCCAAGTCTCCTCTTTAACGGAATTTTACATAAGAAATTTATCCTATAAATTCTCTTATTAATTATTCCATTTAAGCAAAGTTTTATTATAACTAACTTTATAATAAAACAAATATTTTCTCTCTTTTAATTATGGAATAAAATTTGTATAAAATTTTCTTATCATGGATAAATCAATTCATAATTGATTTTTATAAATTAAAATTAAACCAATTCATGGTTTATTTTAATTTCCATAAAAAGAATAAATTTACTACAAATTTCTTTATAAATCTCTTTATATAAATTTCTTTATATATCAATTTATTTATCCATAATTTATAAAACAAATCGTGCTAGATTTATTTTATTAATTAAACCAATTAAATTAGTTTTCTTCCCCTTTAATGGCCCGCCACAACAAAGAGGTTTGGCATCCTCTTTGGCCGGCCAAACCAACCCGAACCGATCACGAATTAAACTCATTTAATTCGTCCAATAAGCCTTCAAAAGACTTAGCCATTTTAAGTTTCCGTTGCGCCTCTGATCAACTCAGATTTGACTTATTTCTCTTGATTGGAAAATCTAATTTTCAACTCGTTTTAAATCCCTCGGATTACTCGTAGTGCGTGTGACTAAATAGGCTTTCGATTTATGTTGGCCGTCTATAATTAACCAATTATAGAACGGTCATGAGTGGCACCTAGTAGTACATCATGCCCCCCAATTAATCAAAAGATCAACGGTTTGACCTCAGAAGTAATTCCGAAACCCTTCAGCAGCTCTAATGAATCATGCCCCATTCCCTAAACCAGCTTATACCCACTTGGTTCAGGACACGGTCTATTTGTGTCAGTCCCCACTAGGCTGACTATGTCACACCTAGCCCAAGTAGTGTCTTTCTCGTCCTTTGGATTTCTAATTACTCTCATGTATTTAAGAGACTCGTACTCTAAACATGATATACTCTGGCCAGAGGTTTTTGAGTAACAATCCGACGATAGGCCTGGGTATACATCTCCTCGCAAGGAGTGGTGAATCCTTTGTAGGCTGTTCAAACATCTTCGGGCACTTCGGCCTATACCCAATCATCCTGGGTCCACACCTCCTTGGAGATGCTTGCTTAAGATGTTAAAGTATAAGTCTCCATGATCAAGATGACTTGAACACCGCAAGTCAAAGGAACATCGCACTTAAGCTACAGTAAGAACTTCATTGACATATCTACATGTAGATTCCCATATGAAGTCTTACAGCTAGTCACTCCAATGAACTAGTTCCCTTAACTAGCATTCATGTTTATCTCCGGACATCCCAATGTCACCAGCCAGTGAGAATCAGCTGATTAGAGAATAACCCATGCTAGTCTCAACAGAATTGATAGTGTCCGTATTTATCAATTTATCGACTAGGGATATTTTCAATACTTCACAATTGCACATTTAGAGATAGTCACTAGTTGTGATCCCATCACAAATTCTCTTATGCTGTGAATTGTATTGCGGACATTCAGTAGATGAGTTCAAGATCCCAATCAAATACACAAAACGTGTATACTCAAATAGTGAATTATCATTTATGATTACATCATAAGGCGATTGCCTTAGGACACTTCTCTCATATCACTAACAAACTCCCACTTGGCCTAATGCCAATCGCTACGGTATCCAATACCATAGGCTCTAACATGTCCCTCAAACTTGCTTTGAGGCAAGGCCTTAGTTAAAGGATCCGCTATATTCCTTTCAGTGGGAACCCTCTCAATTTGTATGTCATTCCTACTTATAATCTCTCTGATCAGATGATAGCGGCGAAGCACGTGTTTGGATCGCTGATGAGACCTTGGTTCCTTCGCTTGTGCAATAGCTCCATTGTTGTCGCAGTAAACCGGCACTGCTTCATCAATGGTTGGAACCACACCAAGTTCTGAGACAAACTTCTTGATCCAAACTGCTTCCTTTGCTGCTTCCGAAGCTGCGATATATTCCGCTTCCGTGGTAGAATCCGCTACGGTGTCTTGTTTGGAACTTTTCCAACTTACTGCGCCTCCATTCAAAGTAAATACGTATCCAGACTGTGATTTGGAGTCATCCTTATCTGTCTGGAAACTGGCATCTGTATACCCACGTATTACCATATCTCCTTCTCCATATATTGGGAACACATCCTTAGTTCTTCTTAAGTACTTAAGGATTGTCTTGACAGCCGCCCAATGATCCATTCCTGGATCCGACTGGTATCTGCTTGTGACGCTCAAAGCATACGATACATCGGGCCTAGTACATAACATAGCATACATGATAGATCCTATTACGGATGCATAAGGAATCTTATTCATGCAAATCCTCTCGTCTTCTGTGCGCGGACACATAGACTTTGAAAGGTTGATCCCATGCCTGATGGGAAGGTAACCTTTCTTGGATTCCGACATGCTAAACCTTTTTAGCACTCGGTCTATATATGTAGACTGCGAAAGACCAAGCAACCGTTTTGATCTATCTCTATAGATTCTAATCCCAAGGATATAGGTTGCTTCTCCCAGGTCTTTCATGGAGAAAGTTTTGGACAACTAAATTTTAACTGTCTGTAAAACTGATATATCGTTTTCTATTAGTAATATGTCATCGACATATAATACTAGGAATACGACTGCACTCCCACTAACCTTCTTGTACACACAAGGTTCGTCAGGATTTTGTGAGAAATCAAACTCTTTGATTGTCTCATCAAAACGGATGTTCCAGCTCCTTGATGCTTGCTTCAGTCCATATATGGATCGTCGAAGCTTGCATACTTTGGTTTTATCAACCGATGTGAAACCTTCAGGTTGTATCATGTATACATCCTCAAGCAGGTTTCAGTTAAGGAAAGCTGTTTTCACATCCATTTGTCATATCTCATAATCATAATGAGCTGCTATGGCTAGGAGCATCCGAATAGATTTAAGCATAGCTACTGGCGAATAGGTTTCGTCATAATCAATTCCTTATTTTTGACGATATCCTTTTGCCACTAATCTAGCCTTAAAGGTAACAACATTACCTTCCATATCGGTTTTCTTCTTGAAAACCCACTTGCACCCTATGGGCTTAATCCCTTCGGGTGGGTTAACCAAGTCCCATACTTGATTTTCGTACATGGAATCCATTTCCGACTTCATGGCTTCAAGCCATTTGTCCCTTTCTGAACTTTTCAGAACATCTTCATAACTGATAGGTTCGTCATCGCTTATGAGTAACACGTCGTTCGATTCACTTATGTGAAATCCGTATCTCTCTGGAATATTGCGTGTCCTATCAAATCTACGAAGAGGTGGTGTAGTTTTAGGTTCAACTGATAGCTCATCATTATGAGGTATTGGTTGTGGGTCTAGACTAGGTGTCTCTGTAATGTCTATTGGAGTTTCTTGAACTTCATCAAGTTCATTGCCACTCCCACTGTTTTCTTGTAAAAGAAATTCTCTTTCCAGAAATATAGCATGCCTTGAAACAAACACCTTTTGTTCCAAGGGATGATAGAATTGGTAACCCTTCGTTTCCTTAGGGTATCCAATAAATAGACATTTATCAGACTTAGCATCCAATTTGTCTGATACAGTCCGCTTCACATAAGTGGGACAACCCCATATCTTAAGATGAGTTAAGTGGGGTTTCTTACTATTCCATGTCTCATATGGAGTAGTAGAGACTACCTTGGTCGGGACTCTGTTTAGCAAGTAAACAGCTGTTTTAAGTGCATAGCCCCAAAAGGATTTTGGAAGAGTTGCATGATTCATCATTGACCTAACCATGTCCATCAAGGTTCAGTTGCGCCTCTCAGATACACCATTATGCTGTGGTATATACGGCGGAGTCCATTGGGATAATATCCCATTGTCCCTAAGATAATCTTGAAACTCTTGACTTAAGTATTCACCACCCCGATCGGATCGAAGTATCTTAATACTTTTCCCAAGCTGTTTCTCTACTTCATTTCTGAACTCTTTGAATTTCTCAAAAGCTTCAGATTTGTGTTTCATCAAGAACACATACCCGAATCGTGAGTGATCATCGATAAAGGTGATGAAGTAGCTATAGCCTCCTTGTGCTAGAGTTGACATTGGTCCACATACATCGGTATGTATTAGACCAAGCAATTCTCCCACTGGATTACCTTTTCCGGAAAAGGGTGATTTGGTCATCTTGCCTTTTAAGCATGATTCGCATGTATCAAATGAACCGGGTTCAAATGATTCCAAAATTCCACATCGGTGTAATTCGGTCATGCGTTTCTTACTTATATGGCCAAGACGACAGTGCCACGTGTAGGAGTCTATTCGATTATCTATTCGAGCACGTTTGTTGCTAACTTCGATATTGAAAACGTCACTGGATAAATCTAACGTGTAGATGCCATTGCACAAAGTTCCATTCCCATAAAGAACGCCATTTAAAGTTATGTAACAACAATTGTTACTAAAAGTTAAATGATAACCATTTTCATTCAAACATGAAATAGATACAATGTTCTTTATTAACGAAGGAACGAAATAACAATTATCCAATTCTAAGACACGTTCAGTTGGGAGCTTTAGCAAATATGTTCCGATGGCAACAGCAGCAATCCTTGCTCCATTTCCAACCCGCAAATTCGCTTCTCCCTTGACGAGTCTTCTTCTATTCCTTAGCCCCTGTATGTCATTACATATATGTGAGCTACACCCAGTATCAAGTACCCAGGTATCTGAGGAAATAGAGTGACATTCAATAATGAAGATACCTGAAGAGGATGGGGCATCGGATGCCTTCTTCTTCAAGGACTCAAGATAAACCTTGTAGTTTCTTTGCCAGTGACCCTCCTTGCCACAATGATGGCAAGTTCTTTTTGGTTTCTTTTCAGTCTTTTTGACCTTTTTCTTCTTCCCTTTATTCTGTTCTTTGGCCTTCCTCTTAGAACCTTTCTTCGAGGAACCAACTAACAGTACCGCCTTTTGATCCGGCTTTACGGAAGGCTCTACAGTCTTCAGCAGGTTGAGCAACTCAGGAATGGTGGTCTCTAGTTTGTTCATCCGATAGTTCATCACAAATTGTGAATAACTTTTGGGCAAACAACTCAGAATTAAGTCAATACTTAATTCATGATCCATAGCAAAATCGAGTGCGCTCAGTCGCTCAATGTACCCCAACATCTTTAACACAAACTGCGAGGCAGAAGTGCCTTCCTGCATCTTAGTGGTGAAGAGGAGTCTGGAGACTTCGAACCTTTCGGATCTCGCCTGCTCTTCAAACAACTCATGAAGATGGAAGATGATGGTATAAGCATCCATATGCTCATGTTGCTTTTGTAGCTCAGGTACCATAGAGGCTAGCATAATGCAACTCGCAAGTTCAGAATCGGTCACATGTTTCTGATGGGCCAACAATTGGTCCGGAGTTGCATTTTCTGGAGGATGGTCGGGAAGTTGATTTTCAATGACATAAGCAAGCTTCTCCGCCTTGAGGACTATCCTCAGGTTTCGAAGCTAGTCCATGAAGTTCGGCCCAGTCAGTTTATTGGTGTCCAAAATGGAACGCAAGTTTAGAGAAGACATGATCGATTGATTGTCCTAGAAATACAAATTGAGTTTATGTGAGAAGAATGATTAAAGAATGTATCAACATACATAAATAAAATCCTATTTATTTTTCAAATTGAATAACCCTTTTTATCAATTTGGGAGATTGTAGGAACATCTCCAAATAGGTTGATATCCAACCATAGATAAGAACGACCATGGCTGTGGCCATCAAGTTATTCTTAGCTATGAAGGTAGGTAATTATACCGATTACATATCACATATATGTAACTATCACTTTATGCTATCAACTGATTGAATGTTTGCATAAATCATTGGGTTGTTAACTCATTAACAAGTATGCATCATTATACATAGCACCCAACTGCACCTCTCTTTACATCGACCTTGGCTGTGGCACAACAAATCGATGCTCCAAGCTTAAGGCTGACCCATTAATCAAGAAATAGTTTTAATATGGTTGGAGCTCATTCAACCGTTTAGTCAGGCTTGGATGTGTCCAACAACCAAAACTAAGGATTGACCTCTGACTCCAACTATATTATTCATAAACTAATTCCATGGTTTGAACATGTTGAGGTTCAAGCCGGGCATGGATGTGTCCATCAACCCAAACGAGAAACAAAACTCCAATTCTAACCATATTAATGGAAGGTGTTGGTCTTAATATTTTGTAAGGGGTTTTGGGTCTCGTCCTTTCTTTTCTAAGCACATTCATGACATTACGTCATGACTAACGATTTCCTTAATAAAGTATGTATGTGACTTAAGTTATCAAGTCTCATTAATTGAATTAGGAACCAGATTTCCTAATTCTAATTTCATACTATATTAAAGGAATTGTTTTGGGAAACAATTTCCTAAATTGTCATAATCAATTTTGGAAATAATATGTTTAAGACTTTGATTTCTCTAAATCAAAACTTATTAAATTAAGAGACAATTCTCTTAATTCAACCACATATTATTTTCATGAAAATCTCAATTAAGAAACTCTATAGGAAACCATTTTCCTAATTAATTTTGGAGACAACAATATGTAAGAGTATCACCTCTTAAAGCATATTTTATTCATGGATTTAATTACTTACAACAAATCGTTTTCTAAGGGTGGCTCCCCGAGGCTCAGATACCCAAAGAAAAGTAATTTGTCGTAAATCGAATTTGGTCCGCTTCGGAAGCGCAACCAAATTAAACATGACAATTTCATTTAAAATTGGGAAATTAAATTACAACAACTAACTTTAAATTGGACGGCTCCCCGAGGCTCAATCCAAAATAAAGAATTTTGTTGTCAATTTAAAAACCAATTCAAATTTAATTGTCAATTAACTGTCCATGAATTTGTCTAGACTTTCTTAAAAGAAAGTGCCCAAAATTGCGAGATTTCATAAATTGGTTTTCAGAATAATTGTAAGTTTCTGGTACAAAGAAAACTTACATATTTCCAAAGTTGGAAAATTTCTAAACTAGAAAATTTCCAAAATTGGAAAGTTTCCAAAGATGGGAAGTTTTCACAATTATTATAAAATTTTTAGAAACTAGGATATTTCAAAAGTTTGCGAAATTTCATGAGGATTTCCAAACTTAGAAATTCCAAAATCTAAAATTTATTATAATTGGAAAGTTTCCATAATTGAAATTTTTTTTCCAAAATTGAGATTATGACAAAGTTTTCCGTAAAACAATTATATGATTATGTCGAACACTAACCGGCTCTGATACCACTATTGGGACCGGGTGCATGTCGACAAGGATACGGGTTCGTAAAATTTTAAATTTTTACGTGCAGCGGAAGAATTAGCATAAAATAATTTCCTAAATTATTTTAACCACGTATCTAGCATGCAACCTTATGATGTGTTGTCATAATCATAAATTAAAACATTGCGGAAAAGTAAACTAATTTACTTTGTACCTCGCGTAACTCGAAGAAAGGGACGAGATCCAACCGTAGCGTCCCTTCGAAGCTTCGCCTCTATTCGCGTCCACGCCGAGTTCTCTTCGGGATGACTTCGCAAAGTCACGAGTTGTAACGCCCGCCCTTCTCACACTAGGGCGGGGTTACGCGAACATAGTTTTCGTTTTAGCGGAAGCGTTTGAAACTTGAAACTTGAACATGAAACATGTATAATCTTGTACTTGAACATGTAAGCATGAAACCTTTTAAACATCTTAGACATTGAGGAGAGTATGCTAGGTACCTTTACATTCTTACTTGCATAATAGAAGCATGCCACATAGCCATTTCTTAAGACAGAGTAGTAAGTATGAGGAAGGATAACATAATACTAAAGTTCTTTAGCAAGTCTAAACTAAGTACTTAGCATATGAGCGAGAGTGAGCATGAAATATCCATATGAGTCTAAATATCAGCAAGTAGCAACCTAGTAAGTATGATTCAACATTTAACATGCAATACTCAGTATATGCATAACTAAACAAAACATGAGTAGATCTTCTTCCACCATGCCACCACCACACACATCTTTGCCCCTCTTACTGCTCCCTTTAGTTTATCCATTCCTTACCCTTTTCTGCAGTACAAGGGAAACATGGAAACTATAAGCATATAGCTTAGTAAGATCCCTTCCTACTCACAAAATCATACGTTCCATCAAGTAGAGAAAGCATCACGTCATAATAGTGCATAGCATTAAAAACACTTAACTTAACATAGCATAAGGGAGCATATGTACTTATCATAAGAAGCATACTTGAACTTAACATAATTCACCTTTATAGCATAATAGTCATATAGTCATGACAAAAAATGCGAATGCAAGATGCTCTTTTGAAAACATGCATAGGATAAGTACATGCATATGCTTTTCTTAAAATCATACATATAGGTACTTAAACATCCATCCATCATCATTTGGGGGATTCCGGCTTGTACCACATACATACATACATTATGCGCGCATCCCTAATAGGCCGAGGTAGCTAGTCTCTAACCTACTAGGGAAACTAGGTCCGTTCATAGTCCGTCGACCTAGGGGCGTCTCGGGAGCCCATCCCCTTACTAGGTCCGTTCATAGTCCATCGACCTAGGGGCGTCTCGGGAGTCCATCCCCTTACTAGGTTCGTTCATAGTCCGTCGACCTAGGGGCTGCATCCGGAGCCCACCCGTGGACCTTGCTAGGGTCCGGTACAAGCCATACAAAGTAAAATAGCATACATGGATTTTTATCATATCATAAGCATAGCACATTCTTGTTTCTTACTAGGTTCGTTCATAGTCCGTCGACCTAGGGGTTGCATAGCACATTGTTATCATATCATAAGCATATCATCATAACCTATCACATCATTGTCATATCATGAGCATGACATGCCTCTTATCTTATCATGAAGAGTGTTCTTAGTCCCGACTTACAGGGAAGCATCTCTTAGGCATTTCATCATACATAAGCCATGCATAACATAAGGGTGCTTAAAGAGCTTAAACATAGACATGTACATCGTGATTCTTAGAGCATGAAAAAGCATGGGAGAAGACATGTTATCACCTATACTACTCATAGCATATCATGGGCATCCTTGGCGTGCCTAATTGGGGTTGTAGCTTCCCCCTTAGCTCAAATTCTTATTTAATCATAAAATTCTAGCATATAAACTCTAAGTTTAGAGCATGATAAACCATGAAAAACATTACACTAACATCATACATTAAGGTAGTCATCATAGAGGAGACATTAGAAGGCATGTTGGGGTTGTTACCCCTTCTTAAGTCCTACTTATCATTCTTTACAGAAAATTCCAGCATACATACCTTAGTTTCCAAGCATGTTAAAATCATGAATAAACCATATTTACATCACATATCATCTTATATATCATAGGGAGGGTCATTATCAAGCATACTAGGAGTTTAAACCTCTCTAAGCCCTAAAAGAGGTCCTTGGCCGAAAATTCCAGCAAGCCTACTCCGGGTTTTTGGGGGCTTAAGGACAAGGAAAACATCATATTATCATCATATATTTAGTCACACATCATGAGGAAAAACATATGCAAGTATAGGAGTAGTTTAAACCCTCGCAAGCCCTAAAAACCTTCTTGGCCGAAAACATCAAGAGCTTCATCCTATGTTTAAACCCTTTTTAAACACTCGAAACTATTGTAATGCAGGTGAGGGGATTAC
>JAGFNQ010001653.1:46035-81665 GCA_024364735.1 Boesenbergia rotunda
CTTGTGCAAGAGTTGACATTGGTCCACATACATCAGTATGTATTAGACCAAGCAATTCTCCCACTGGATTACCTTTTCCGGAAAAGGGTAATTTGGCCATCTTGCCTTTTAAGCATGATTCGCATGTATCAAATGAACCGGGTTCAAATGATTCCAGAATTCCACATCGGTGTAATTTGGTCATGCGTTTCTTACTTATATGGCCAAGACGACAATGTCACGTATAGGAGTCTATTTGATTATCTATTCGAGCACGTTTGTTGCTAACTTCGATATTGAAAGTGTCACCGGATAAATCTAACGTGTAGATACCATTGCACAAAGTTCCGGTCCCATAAAGAACACCATTTAAAGTTATGTAACAACAATTGTCACTAAAAGTTAAATGATAACCCTTTTCATTCAAGCATGAAATAGATACAACGTTCTTTATTAACGAAGGAACAAAATAACAATTATCCAATTCTAAGACAAGTCCAGTAGGGAGTTTTAGCAAATATGTTCCGATGGCAACAGCAGTAATCTTTGCTCCATTTCCAACTCGCAAATTTGCTTCTCCCTTGATAAGTCTTCTTCTATTCCTTAGCCCCTGTATGTCATTACATATATGTGAGCTACACCCAGTATCAAGTACCCAGGCGGTTGAGGAAATAGAGTGACATTCAATAACGAAGATACCTGAAGAGGATGGGGCATCGGATGCCTTCTTCTTCAAGGACTCAAGATAAACCTTGCAGTTTCTTCGCCAGTGACCCTCCTTGCCACAGTGATGGCAAGTGCCTTTTGGGGTCTTTTCAGTCTTTTTGGCCTTTTTCTTCTTTCCCTTATTCTGTTCTTTGGCCTTCCTCTTAGAGCCTTTCTTTGAGGAACCAACTAACAGTACCGTCTTCTGATCCTGCTTCACAGAAGGCTCTATAGTCTTCAGCAGGTTGAGCAACTCAGGAATGGTAGTCTCCAGCTTGTTCATCCGATAGTTCATCACAAATTGTGAATAACTTTTGGGCAAACAATGCAGAATTAAGTCAATACTTAGTTCATGATCCATTGCAAATCCGAGTGTGCTTAGTCGCTCAATGTACCCCAACATCTTCAACACAAACTGTGAGACAGAAGTGTCTTCCTGCATTTTAGAGGTGAAGAGGAGTCTGGAGACCTCGAACCTTTCGGATCTCGCCTGCTCGTCAAACAGCTCATGAAGATGGAAGATGATGGTATAAGCATCCATATGCTCATGCTGCTTTTGTAGCTCAGGTACCATAGCGGCTAGCATGATGCAACCCGCAAGTTCAGAATCGGTCACATGTTTCTGATGGGCCACTAACTGGTCTGGAGTTGTATTTTCGAGAGGACGGTTGGGAAGTTGATCTTCAAGGACATAAGCAAGCTTTTCTGCCTTGAGGACTATCCTCAGGTTTCGAAGCCAGTCCATGAAGTTTGGCCCAGTCAGCTTATTGGTGTCCAAAATCGAACGCAAATTCAGAGAAGACATGATCAAGTGATTATCCTAGAAATACAAATTGAGCTTATGTGAGAAGAATGATAAAGAATGCATCAACCTACATTAATTAAATCCTATTTATTTTTCGAATTGAATAACCCTTTTTATCAATTCGGGAGATCGTAGGAACATCTCCAAATAGGTTGATATCAACCATAGATAAGAACAACCATGGCTGTGGCCATCAAGTTATTCTTAGCTATGAAAGTAGGTAATTATACCGATTACATATCACATATATGTAACTATCACTTTATGCTATCAACTAATTGAATGTTTGCATAAATCATTGGGTTGTTAACTCATTAACAAGTATGCAACAATATACATAGCACCCAAGTTATTCTTAGCTATGAAAGTAGGTAATTATACCGATTACATATCACATATATGTAACTATCACTTTATGCTATCAACTAATTGAATGTTTGCATAAATCATTGGGTTGTTAACTCATTAACAAGTATGCAACAATATACATAGCACCCAACTGCACCTCTCTTTACATCGACCTTGGCTGTGGCACAACAAATCGATGCTCCAAGCTTAAGGCTGACCCATTAATCAAGAGATAGTTTTAATATGGTTGGAGCTCATTCAACCGTTTAGTCAGGCTTGGATGTGTCCAACAACCAAAACTAAGGATTGACCTCTGACTCCAACTATATTAATCATAAACTAATTCCATGGTTTGAACATGTTGAGGTTCAAGCCGGGCATGGATGTGTCCATCAACCCAAATGAGAAACAAAACTCCGGTTCTGACCATATTAATGGAAGGTGTTGGCCTTAATATTTTGTAAGGGGTTTTGGGTCTCATCCTTTTCTTTCTAAGCACATTCATGACATATAATTATGTCATGTACTAACGATTTCCTTAATAAAGTATGTATGTGACTTAATTTATCAAGTCTCATTAATTGAATTAGGAACCGGATTTCCTAATTCTAATTTCATACTTTATTTAAGGAATTGTTTTGGGAAACAATTTCCTAAATTGTCATAATCAATTACGGAAATAATATGTTTAAGACTTTGATTTCTCTAAATCAAATCTTATTAAATTAAGAGACAGATTCCCTTAATTCAACCACATATTATTTTCATGAAAATCTTATTTAAGGAAATACACTCTATAGGAAACAATTTTCCTAATTAATTTTGGAGACAATAATATGTAAGAAATCAAATAAGGAAATTATCGTTTGAGAATCACCTCAAAAATTTCCAAGATTTGATCACATATTTTATTTATGGACTAATTAATTACAATAAATTATTTTCTTTGGGTTGCTCCCGAGGCTCAGATACCCAAAGAAAAGAAATTTGTCGTAAATCTAATTTGGCCCGCTCCCCGAGGCGTAGCCAAATTAAACTTGACAATTCTTATTCAAAATAGAAAATTAAATTACAACAACTAACTTTAATTTGGGTGGCTCCCCGAGGCACTCCCCAAAGTAAAGAATTTTGTTAATAATTTAAAACCAATTCGAATTTAATTGTCAATTAATGATCCATAAATTTGTCTAGACTTTCTTGAAAGAAAGTGCCCAAAATTGCGAGTTTTCCATAATAGGTTTTCAGAATAATTGTAAGTTTCTGGTACAAAGAAAACTTACATATTTCCAAAATTGGAAAATTTCCAAAATAGGAAATTTTCAAAATTCAAAAGTTTCCAAAAATGGGAAGTTTTCACAATTATCATAAAATTTCAGAAACTAGGATATTTCAAAAGTTTGGAAATCAAAAGATTGCGAAATTTCAAGAGGATTTCCAAACTTTGAAATTTCTAAATCTAAAATTTATCATAATTGAAAAGTTTCCATAATTGGAAAATTTTCCAAAATTGAGATCATGACAAAGTTTTCCGCAAAACAATTATATGATTATGTCGAACACTAACCGGCTCTGATACCACTGTTGGGATCGGGTGCATGTTGACATGGATGTGGGTTCGTAATTTTAAAATTTATTACGTGCAGCGGAAGATTTAGCATAAATAATTTTCCAAATTATTTAACCACACATCTAAGCATGCAACCTTATATTGTGTAGACATGATCATATATTAAAATTTTGCAGAAAGTAAACAAATTTACTTAATACCTCGCGTAACTCGAAGGAAGGGACGAGATCCAACCATAAGCGTCCCTTGGAAGCTCCGCCTCTATTCGCGTCCACGCCGAGTTTTCTTCAGGATGACTTCGCAAAGCCACGAGTTTCGTGCCGACAAGAACTACTAGATTCTCCAAAGGCACGACAAAATACCAAGAGAGAGATGGGAAGACTAACCACCAAACGAAGAACGGAATCAAGATTCCGGGAGGAAGGAAGGAGTTGCGCCTACTTCTTCTTCTTCTTCAGCAGCTGCTTGGTGGTGGCTGAAGCTCACGGCAAAGGGGAGGGCCTCTAGGGCCTGCGGCACTAGAGGAGGGAGAGAGAGAGAGGGAGAGAGAGGGGGCTTATTCCTTGATCTCTTAGATTTTTTTCCAAGCCTTGCCTTGGTTTCTTTATATAGTAGTCTCTCAATCGCCAAGTCTCCTTTTTATGGAATAAATTTTCATAAGAAATTTATCATATAAATTTTTCTATAAATTATTCCATCATGCCAAGTTTTTATCATAATTTAATTTATAATAAAAATAACCATGTCTCCCCTTTTTATTATGGAATAAATTTTCACAAGAAATTTATTATATAAATTTTTCTTATCATGGAAAAATCAATTCATAATTGATTTTATAAAATAAAATAAACTATTCAAAGTTTATTTTAATTTCCATGAAAATAATAAACCAAACTTCAGTTTATAAAAATTTATATATATTATCCATAATTTTATAAAACAAACCACGCTCGGTTTATTTTATAATTTGAACCAAACAATTTGGTTCTCCCCTTTTTAATGTGGCCGGTCAAACAAAGAGGGTGGGGACCCTCTTTGGCCGGCCAAACCCAAGCCTATACCATACGAATTAAACTCATTTAATTCATCCAATAAGTCTTTAAAAGACTTAGCCATTTTATGCTTCCGATGCGTCTCTGAAAAATTCAAATTCGACTTATCTCTCTTGATCGAAAAATCTAATTTTCAACTCGTTTTAAATCTCTCGGATTACTCGTAGTGCGTGTGACTAAATAGGCTTTCGATTTATGTTGGCCGTCTATAATTAACCAATTATAGAACGATCATGAGTCACACCTAGTAGTACATCATGATCCCCAATTAATCGAAAGATCAATGGTTGACCTCAGAAATAATTCTGAAACCCTTCAGCAGCTATAATGAGTCGTGCCCCATTCCCTTCACCATCTTATACCCACTTGGTTCAGGACACGATCTATGTGTGTCAGTCCCCACTAGGCTGACTACGTCACACCTAGCACAAGTAGTGTCTTTCTCGTCCAACGGATTCTAATTACTCTCATGTTTCTGAGAGATTCATGCTCTGAACATGTGATGCTTTGGCCAGAGGCTTCGAGTAACAATCCGACGATAGGCCTTGGGTATACATCTCCTCACAAGGAGTGTTGAATCCTTTGTAGGCTGCTCAAACATCTTCAGGTACTTCGGCTTATACCCACCCATCCTGGGTCCACACCTCTTAGAGATGCTTGCTTAAGATGTCAAAGTATAAGTCTCCATGACCAAGATGACTTGAACACCGCAAGTTAAAGGAACATCGCACTTAAGCTGCAGTAAGAACTTCATTGACATATCTATATGTAGATTACCATATGAAGTTTTACAGCCAGTCACTCCAATGAACTAGTTCCCTTAACTAGCATTCATGTTTATCTCCGGACATCCCAATGTCACCAGCCAGTGAGAATCAGCTGATTAGAGAATAACCATGCTAGTCTCAACAGAATTGATAGTGTCCGTATTTATCAATTCATCGACTAGGGACAATTTCAATACTTCACAATTGCACATGTAGAGATAATCACTAGTTGTGAATTCATCACAAATTCTCTCATGCTGTGAATTGTATTGTGGACATTCAGTAAATGAGTTTAAGATCTCAATCAAATACACAAACATGTATACTCAAATAGTGAATATTGATTTATTAAAATAAATGATTACATTCATAAGGTGATTGCCTTAGGACACTTCTCTCACAATACTAACAATATTTACTCAGTATCACTAAAGTGTATAAGTCTACTACTACAATCAAACCAACCTTGCTTCGTCGTCGCCTGGAGAAGTCTGGTCGTCGCCACGCCCCAAACATGACGATGTCAAGGAAACAACACTGTTAAACTCTGAAGACACCCAGATGACCTCGTAACCCCGAGAGCTTTGATACCAGATAAATTGGTATCTGACAAACTCCATAAAATCCGTAATTACCTAAGGTACGTTGCAACCTGGGCTCTGATACCAACTAAATTGGTATCAGCTAATCTCTGTAAAATTTCAAAAAACAATTCCCAAAACATGAAATGTAGGCATTGTAACATACGTTCTGATACCAACTAAATTGTTATACTCTTGGGGCACTCGTATGTCCGATGACAAACGGATAACATCTCCCCTATATGGCGGACAATCTAAAACATTGAATATATGGCCTACACGACCTAACATACCTCGGCTAACATGGTCGGAACATATAGCATATAAAAGAAAGTGTATGCATTACATATCAGCCAAAGTTACAAATCGAAGTGACAACATCGAAGTAGAACAATATATACCCACCAGGCACACGAAACACATCATCCCCAAAACATGTAATGAATACAAGTCCACATAACAAAAAAAAAGGAAAATACACACACATAGCTGTAATAATATGCGAAGAGAAAATAATGACTCGACGGGTGGGACAGACTATTGGGCATCTCTTAGCGACTCCAAGCAGGTCGTCCTGAAAATGGAAAACATGCGATCATGGCATCAAAAGATATACAAGCAGTATAAAGAAAACATAGATACAATCTGATAATGATCACAGAAACACGACTAAAAAATTGTCTGAAATGTACACACCAGAGTCAATAATCCTACGGGATATAGGTTAAAGATCCTTGGTAAAAACTATCCATGGGTAAGCTCGTACCACGTGAGCCAGTGCAGGGTCATAAACCATATTCAAATACCTCCTATATATACATATCAAACATATACAGTAATCAAATGCAGTAAATACAAACAAATGTGAAGATGCATCATATGCACTTGGTGCAATGTCATGTGTCACCTCCTGAAGCTAGTCAAGCCACTATCGCATGTCATATGCAAATAGGCGAGTGGACAGGGGTTGTGACAATTGTACACATTCAACCGTCATTGCTCCGAAGTGGCCGAGTGGATAGAATACTGACGGAGGACCACCCTCCTACCCCAAGTCATATGAGAGACCACCGTTTTCATCCCCTCGTATCACTGAATCGAGAAGGGATCCACTGAATACACAACGCTCTAATCTACCACTATCCCTGAGTGGTTGAGCGTGTCTGACAGTGACAAACTGCCTACACTTCGACAACCACTAACCCAAGAGTGGTTGTGTGGACATGTCCTATATGACTAGCGACCCATCTTAACCACAAGGGAGCCAAGGGTCAGTAGCTAATGCAATTATACAAGGATGATGCATGACACTAATCAATGCAACACTAACCAATCAACTATCCATATCACAATATGACATGCACGGGTCTGAATTATGTATCATAACCTAACCATCATGTAACTAGATATATAGGTAAAAGTACAACCAGTGGTCAACACAAACTCATGCATAATGTGACCCCCAACCAATCCTAAGAACACGTTCACACGTGTCCTCTACACGTGTGCACGGGTCTCAAAGTATAGATATAAACATGATTATTACAAGTCCAAAAAGCTAAGTATTAAGCAGGATAATCAAAAGCAGGTGTTCTGGAAGGAGTCGTCGGCAATGGTCAGTCACGGAGGCTCAGTCCCTAAGGAGGATACTACGCCATCGAGGAACCAGGGAAACTTGCAAGAGTAACACAAGCGTTAGGGGACACGCCGGCTAGGGTCCAGCGGAGTCCACTCCGACACTCAAGTTAGTAGGATGTCTGATGAATGGTGAGAGAGAAAAACAATGCGTAAAGATCAAAGATTGTCCCCCCCCCCCCTCCGGAGGGGTTGAACTCCCTTTTATATCCCCCCTATCAGCAGACTGGTCGTGCCTTCTTTATTGTGGCCACTTTTTCGATCTTCAGGCCGCGCCCGCCGCTTTCGGTGATAAGAGGATATTCTTTGAAATAGTCTATGTCTTTATCACTTTTCCATTAGTTGCGGCACCTGGGGTTCCCGAGGTCGGTGATTGCGGGGACTCCGTGTCACGCCCCGAGACTTAGGAGCCGCTGGTCCAATAGAAAATCGGACAGCACCTCCCCTGTCCGGCGGACAATATACACAATACAAACATCCCACGCAATATATATTTGGCCTCAGGCCTCCAAAATAGATAAACACAACATAAAAGCACCAGACAACTAAGTAAATCATACCTGACTGCGGACCGGTCCGACTTACGACAAATCAACAAATACATAAACCCCTTAAGGCACACTACAACACTCACAAGACATATACAAAGTCCTAAAAGAAATATGAAATAAATACATCGTCAAGTACAAAAACAAAACCCTGTCGTCGCGATGGGTAGGGACTGGCTGCTGGGCTCTTCCGGCGACTCCAAGTATCTCAACCTGAAATAAAAACATATGGCAATGGTGTGAGTCCATAACTCAGCGAATACCCAACAGATATGCATAGAAAGTTATACTAACAATAAGAGTTCAGCTAATACAGTCTCATATCAACAGTAAGGAAAGACTAGTACTGAACATACTGAGGTAGATACATACCTGACTCCATCTAACCTGTAAAGAGGATAATAAATACCAGTGGAATACCAATAGACATATAATCATCAGATAACAGTCTCCAGAATATGCATGTCAAACAAGTGCAGAAATCAAGTGCAGCAAACAATGCACGATGCAAATATGCACATGGTGCAATGACATGTGTCACCCCCTAGTCCCAGTCAGGATCATCGTCCGCGACGTCCGTGGGTAGAGCTGTGACAACCTGTACGAACCCTGCCATCACTGCTCCTAAGTGACCGGGTGGACAGGATGCTGGTGGAGACTCCGCTCCTACCCCAAGCAATGGGGGAGTCAAGCTCTCATCTCCTCGTGGCTCAGTACGAGAAAGGACCCCTGGCTGCTACCACGCCCGCGCTCACCCTCCAAATAGTGGCCGAACGGAGCAATACAGGGCAAATGCGCACATCCTACGGTATCCACTAACCCATGAGTGGCCGTGTGCGCATATCATGTACCGGAAGACGATAGGCTCAACCACAAGGGAGTCACTGATCGCCGGCATACAACAATGCAAGGATGGTGTATGATAGATACACATACCTCCCTCCCCAAGTCCTCAGTATACTAGGTCTTAGTCTGAAATCCTATAACAGGAAATACAGGTAACCTACCAGGTGTACTGGCCAGAAACTACAGATCTCTCAAGGTCAAATGCAGGAGATACATCACGATCTCTAAGCAAAATATAGATATGACAATACCTGAGACTGTAAGGAACTAACAGCATAATAACTCAGGGATAAACAACAAGTATCCAGAACAACATAATAAACCAGGATAGCGTATAATCTTACTGCTATCTATAACAGTCTATGCATAACAACATGACAATATCAAAAGAGATAAGTCAAAGGGTACTCACCTCAAAGTAGAAGTCTGTATACGAAGAGAACCTCCCTTCTGATACTCCGCAACCAAGAGTCCAAATCAATGCCCTGTATCAAAGGACATATTTTACATTGCTATTACAAAGATAGTAACCAGCTAGCAAGTCCCTAAACCATATTAGGGTTAATCTACTCAACCTATTTCATTTAATTACATCTAATTAAATGATAAGTTCCTAACTACTTCGTGTAGTTATGATTTAGGTTAACTCTTAGATTTTATACTCAACCAAGTATTCAGTAGAACCCAAGAAACAACCCAACAGATAAGCTGAGAACCTCACACCATCATCACTAATCCAATCTCATAACGCGAAACATGATACATGCTTAAATCTAATCCTAATCCAACATTTCATCTCATTGTAAGCAACCCAACACAAATTTAATATCAACACCAGTATCAATGCATTTCATACTAAACATGGCATAACATATCATCATCCATCACATTCAAATTCCAATTCCTTACGAATTACTCAATTAAAACCTCACAATCCTTCATGAATCAAAGCATTCTAACTTCTCAACATGATCAATTAGATAGATAAACCTATCCTCAATCCACTAATCATTTCATAGCTCTCACCAATAAATCGATTAAACAAATCCAGTGAAAGTATCCAACTTAGCAGCCCACGGCAAATCCTCACAAGAATAGAAAGCCAATACAAAGCACCACATGATCGCCAATTGGAAAACCATAATCCAACACACAACACAGATCCACTTTTTGAGCCAAGAAAATAGAAATCAACTCTAAACTTAACTGTTTTCAAAAATTCTATAGAATCTGAATTCAAAACTTGATCCGAGAAATTAATTTATCCCTACTGCCTTGAATCAATCTCATCATGAACTCCATCCAATGAATCAAAACTAAGGTAAAACCAACAATAACAATAATATGAGCCGAAACTTAGAACCGATCATTACACTAAAAATCAAATGTGATCTCCAATCCAAAGCTACAGCTTGCTTCCAAATTCTCACACCAAAATTCAATCAAGAGCAATCATAAAAGGGGTTAATCCCTTACCTGAGTTGGCAGAGGGCATCTATAATCGCCAGGAGGAGGAGGCGACGGTGCTCGATTATGATCAAAGGCGGCGTCGTAGCTAGACGTGACCGGAGGAGAAAGACTCAAGCACCGGCTCGTGCTCACGACAGGAGCAGATTGGGAAGAAAGGGTCGACGATCATCTCGGTGAGAACCGCTCCAGGATGTCGTGTAGAGATGAAGGTGAAGGAGAAGAACGACGACCTTCCTCAAGGAGAAGAAACCGTTGGCGTCGGCTTGGTCATGTGGAGAGTTCGCGCGGAGGAGGTGAAGAAAGGCGCTGCGGCTTTGGCGGCGGCTAGGGCACGAGAAGAAAGGGAAGGTTTGCGGCCGAATCAAGAGCAGGAGAAAAGATTATAAAAGAGGGCATTTTGCATAAAAGTCCCTCAACTTTCCCAAACTCAAACTCTACCCTTAGGGTAAGAGTTTTAATCCTTTAACCCTCCAATTTATTGTAGTCCACTTTAATAAATTTCTAGGGATAAATTATGTATCCATTTGTAATTTAAGAATCTACCTGAAAGCCCCTTAACTTTAGGTAAATTTACTTAAGCCAACTATTTAAGGTTTTCTTCCATGAAGTCCTTAATAAGTTTTAAGTTTTTTTTCAATAAAGCCCCTTAGGCTCCTCCTGTAGGACCGAAAACCCTAGACTCAATTCGGAAAAATTCTGAAAAATTTTCTGGACCGGATTTTCAAATTGCTGTATTTTACACTCCGCCTCCCGAGGCGAGCTCGGGAATCTTCGGCCATGATATCTTCTGACATACTTTCGGGGCCCTGCTTCACGGAGAAGCTCGACCCTCCCGAGCTCGAACTCCAAAGGGAGGCCGAGAGCTTATACTCAGTCCCCGGCTTCTTCATCCCCGGGGTCGGGCACAGGCTTTCCAACCCTATCACAAGTCCCTCCCTTCAAGTCTGATCGAAGGAAGTGTGGCTGACTGATCGGACTAATATCGGGATGAAGAAGTTGCCTTCGCTGGGCCCGTTTCTTCTTTCTTTCCCAAGGAGGCTTCTCCGCTCCCCGCAGGCTCGTAATGGCGCCTCTTTTTCCGGGATTAACGACGCCTGATCTTATGTTCGGGGGAGTGGTGGGGTGTCTGTACGAATGCTTTATTGCCACGTATTGCAATGGCTACCCCCCCCCCTCCCCCAAATCCCTCTAGGCATGGGTCCCACTTCCCATCGACGATCGGTGGTCTAGTCAGAGCGGTTCCCAGCTTTCCACGAGTCTTTTGTTGGTGCAGGAAGCACCAGATCGAACCTTGTTTTGATATTGGCAAAGGATTCAAAGTTAAGGGTTATTTGTTGTCTAACAATGCTGCTTGAGAGTACAGGAAACAAAGTCCTAGCGAAGGGCTGCTAGCACCTGACGATGGGCTGTCAGGAAACCAAGTCCTGGCGAAGGGTTGCTAGGCGAAAACCAAGTCCTAGCGAAGGGCTGCTAGGCGAAAACCAAGTCCTAGCGAAGGGCTGCTAGGCACCTGACGATGAGCTGTCAGGAAACCAAGTCCTGGCGAAGGGTTGCTGGGCGAAAACCAAGTCCTGGCGAAGGGCTGCTAGGCGAAAACCAAGTCCTGGCGAAGGGCTGCTAGGCGAAAACCAAGTCCTGGCGAAGGGCTGCTAGGCAAAAACCAAGACCTGGCGAAGGGCTGCCGGGCAAAAGTCCAACTGGAGGATCCGGTTGGCACCAGGTAAATTCTCCCGAGAGGAGTAGGTGAGGACGCGTTCCCCTTGAGGGAACATTAGGCGTCGGTTCGACCTAGGGCTCCATTTTGGAGACCAAAGTCAGAACCAAGACAGCTAAGGCTGTATAAAATAATAATATAATTGTTATTTGGACTAACCCTGGATGCAGGATCGAAGGACTGAGTATCTGCAGCTCAGAGAGCCTCAAAGGAGTGAGGCAGAAGCTGAGCAGGGCGCCCCAGGTCACCAAGTCTGTAAGCTCACGCGCTTCGCCCGCTGTCGCGGGCGCCCCGCGTGTCGCGGCGCCCCACTGCCAGCTGCCGAAGCGCATCCCTGCAACGCGCTTCGCCCCGCTTGTTGCGGGCGCCCCGCGTGTCGCGGGCGCCCCCACTGCCAGCTGCCAAAGCGCATCCCTGCGAAGCCGAGGAGATGAGGCTTTGACCGGTCAATGCGGGCGCCCCGAGCCCTCCGGGCGCCCAGGTCAAACCGGATCCCGAGGATAAGGGGATCAGATGGCGACCGAGCAACAACCGGATCTGCTGCCACGTGGGGGGGCGCCCCCGTCGACCAGGGCGCCCCCAGGCCCTATATAAAGGGCCCTCAACCTCCTTCTTCAGATCATCAATTACTGCGACGCTTCCACGCTCTTCTGCTTCCACGACACGCTCCAGAACTCTTCCAACTCGAGCTGACGACGTCCTGCTGCTCCAACACTTTGATCTACACCGGACGTCGGTAACGAAAAGCTTAATTAAGTTTACTAGGTTGATTCTGTAATACTTTTTATTGTAAACTTTCTCGAACATATAGAATTGCACGCAGAAAACGGTCAACGACCGTAGGCCTTGGAGTAGGAGTCGACACAGGCTCCGAACCAAGTAAAACAACCGTGTTAGCATTGTTTGTGTGTCTTATTTCCGCTGCGCAGTTTTGCGACATTCACCCCCCCACTCTCTCGCATTTCTCGATCCAACAAGTGGTATCAGAGCGGGGTTATTCAAAGTTGGTGCAACCACCACTTTGAAATTTTTTTTCGGATTTTTTTTCGCTTTATTTTTCAAATAAATAATATCTGTGAGTGTTTTTTTCACCTTTTTCAATTCTGAATTCTCATTTTCTCACCATAAGTCAGAATTGATAAAAGAATCAATTTGTGAAAACTTGTCGTAAAATTTTTTTTATTATTATTTTAATATTTTTCATCGAAATTCGTGCTATCTTAATTCGAGAAATTTTTTTCTTACTTTTTCTTCATTAATCAAAATTGTTAAGGTCAACATTTTCAAAATTTTTTTTATTATTATTTTAATATTTTTCCTCAAAATTCGTGCAAACACCTTTTGAGCTTGTTTTTCTCTCTCTCCCGCACTACTAATCCAAGACCAAGTCTTGGTACATCTCTATTTTTTTTCCTTGTGTGCAAGATTTATCCTTAATGGCCAATCAAGAATGGAACAGTGTTCGTCCGCCTCTATTCTCTGGCGAGAACTTCAGAACCTGGAAAAGTCTAATGGAATCCCACCTGAAGGACAATCTAGATCTCTGGTTGATAATTCAAACAGGGTTCCACCTCCCTACAGAAGATGGACTATCAATTGCATGGGACAAACTGGATGAACCAACCCTCAACCAAATTGAGACTGATGCAAGAGCAACTGCAATTCTTCAATGCGGTCTAACTAACGAACAACTCAAGCTAGTTGGATCCTTCAACTGTGCTAAAGAAATGTGGGAGAAACTAATCAACCTACACGAAGAGAGCTCCGACATTGAGGTACTTGATGTCCAAGCACAGATAGCTGAATCAGAATCTGAACTCGAATCCAGAATCGAAATCGAACCAGTAGAATCAGACGACGAACTGACTAAGACGGTAACTAATTTTGAATCTTTTTCTAAATTAGAATTGAATAATCAAATAGATACTATAATGGTCGAGAAAGGTATAAGTTTTATTGCAGGGAAAACTCCAAGAGAACTGCAAAAGAGGCCTCAACTAGAACCTGAGACCAACTCAGACTCAGAATCTGACGATAAAGAAAGGTATCCTCGGAAACTTGTCCGGTTAGCTCGCGACCACTACAAAATACTGAGGAAACAATCAAGCAAAAGGAAGATGACTAAAATCAAGGGGGAGACCTCCAAAAGGGAATCAAATGGTAAATTTACAGTATTTAATAATCCATTATTTACTATGAACAACATGATTAATTCATATGAAAATGTAATTCATAACATTGCTTATTGCGAAAATCTAGAATATTATTACCATTTTGAAGTGACTTAAATAATTTTTTATTAAATTGCATGTTTGATTGATTGATTGTTTATTTAATTTCTGCAATTTACCATGCTTAGACTTAGGTTTAGTTAGCTTAAGGACTTAACCAATTACTTGAAATTTGAAAACATAGTATTGGGAGGAGGTGAGATGATAGTACGTTGGGGAAACCAACTCTAATAAGATCAAGTCTACTTGGTCTCTTTAGACTGGTGAAACCAGCCGAAGCTACCGATCCAAGACCCAAGCTAGTTAGACCAGAAAATGACCTAATTTAATTTGAAAATGAAATTTCATTAAAAGGCTTTGTCAAGGAAAGGGTGGATGATCCCATAAGGCTACGGCCAAAGAAGGCCTAGTGCCTCGCCAAGACCTGGAAGCCAATTTTGAAATTCAAATTCAAATTATCTTTTGTCAAATTCGAATCTAACACAAATTTCAAATAATTATAGATTCTAATCTGTTTTCAAAATTTCTATTTTTCAAACTTATTCTGTTTCAAAAATCACTTAATCAGTGTTCAAAATTTCTGCTTTCTAAACTTATTTTTTTTTCAAATCTGTTTTCAAAATTAAATAACTTTTTTCAAAATAAATGAAAATTCCTTTTCAAAATTAATTTTTACCTTCAAACCTGTCTCACAAGAACTTTTAAGGCTAACTGTTTGAAAACCCTAGATTGGGTGAGACAGGAAAATTAAGTTCAAATTAAAATTTCTTTTATGTTGTGTTTTAATTCAGAGGATAATTCCAACATAGTCAAACCATGATTAACATAGTCAAAACTTAGTCAACTGAGTCAAACATGGTCAAACCTAGTCAACACTAAGTCTTAGATAAAGTCAGTCTATGTCGGATACAGGGGGAGTTCTTCTTAATGTTTTTTAGATTTCTCAAAATCCTTATGCTCTAAAACTTATTATTATCTCAAAATAAGGTTTTCAAAAGTTGATTCAAAAACCTTAATATATTACTATCGCTTTGGAAAAATTATTATCATTTCAAATTTTTTTAAACTGTGTTATTATTCCAAATTGAGGTGTCAAAAATTTATCTCCTTGAAAGTTATCATACTCAGAAGATTGTTCAAAAGTGCTTCTTTTGATCTTGACAAACCCTAAAGACACAGAGGAAAGGTCCACTTCATGATCTTCAAGGACTCCTAGGATGTGTCAAATTAAGGGGGAGTCTAAGTCAAAAGAAAAACTTCAGAAAAAGTTTCTTTTTACTTATGTCTTTGTTAAACAGTTCTTTCTAATCTGACTCAAACCTTAAGACTCAAAGGAAGAGTACTTGTGGTCAACAAGCTTCCCAGGACTGAGTCAAGTTTAGGGGGAGGTCAAAATTAAAGAAATTATTTAATAACATGCTTTATTTCAAACTCTTGCAAAAATCTAAGTCTTTCAAAATACTATTTGTTAGAATTTGTGTGACTTATGAAATTGTTTTCGAAATAACATTTACTTAGGTTGGAAAATTTCCAGGACACTTAGGAAATGTCCTTGTAGTCAACAAGGTTTCCTAGGATGGTGTCAGACTGGAAAATGAACCAAGTTAAGTAAAACATTGAACCTTCAAAAGTTCACACACTTTTTTAGAATATATTTTTAAGTACTATCATTTTTTAAAATTTACTTGAGTTTGAAAATTTCCAGGACACTTAGGGAAATGTCCTTGTAGTTAACAAGGTTTCCTAGGATTGTGTCAGACTGGAAAAGAAACCTAATCAAGTGAAATATTTTGTTTTCAAAAAAAAAAATCTAATACTTTTCCAAAAGTACGTATGTATTTCAAATCATAATTTATCTCAAAAGTACTTGAAAAATCTTTTCAAAACTCTTTTTCAAAATTTTTTTTACAAATACAAAATATTTTTTTGCATAATACTCTTCAAAATGGACTTAATCTGGAAATTTAAGCTTTTGCTATGCTTTTAAGAGTTATACCAAGTATTTTTATGTTTTCAAAACTCATAAGCTCTGATACACAATTTCTTCTCAAAACTTCTTTCAAAACATATTCCGTTATTGATATATATCCAGGGGGAGAGATTGGAAAGAAGAGTGGGAATCAAAACTTTCAAATTTAAATTTTTTTTCTCTCTTCAAAAAGTATTAACTTCTTTTTTAAAATGTTTTAAGTACTTACTTAACTCTTTCAAAAACATATTAAGCACTTAATTCTTTTTCAAAAACATATTCTCCCAAATCAAGTTAAATACTTAACTTTATCATTTTAAGTATTAAATAATATTTCTAAGTACTTAACAATTCTTTTCAAAAATCATTCTTTTCAAAAAATCATTTCTAAGTACTTAAGTATTTAACGGGTATTTTTTTACTTAATTTTCTCAATAAAGTACTTGACACTTAATTTTCAAATTCTTCTAAAAAGTACTTGTCCAAAGTTTAAAATTTTTTTAAGCCTGAAATTTTTTCATAATGGTAAATTATCTAAGTGTAAAAAGTTTTGAAAATGCTTTTACTCGATTCTTGAAGAATACTTTGTCAAAAACATAAAGCACTTAGAAAAACTCATAAATCCCTGTTAGATACCTTGTTCACCCATGCTTGTTTTTGATATATGTCAAAGGGGGAGGAAAGGTCAAAGTTAAGAGTTAAGTTAATTATTCAGGGGGAGAATGAGCATGAGAAATTTTTTTCTCTCTCTCTTTTCACTGTTCAAATTACATTTGGGTTTAGACTGTTACGAATTGATATGTTTTATTAGTCTTAACCTTTATGCTTAAACTGCTATCTTTTTCCTTAACTTTGAATTGTGTTGCCATAATCAAAAAGGGGAGATTGTTGGTGCAGGAAGCACCAGATCGAACCTTATTTTGATATTGGCAAAGGATTCAAAGTTAAGGGTTATTTGTTGTCTAACAATGCTGCTTGAGAGTGCAGGAAACAAAGTCCTAGCGAAGGGCTGCTAGGCACCTGACGATGGGCTGTCGGAAACCAAGTCCTGGCGAAGGGTTGCTAGGCGAAAACCAAGTCCTAGCGAAGGGCTGCTAGGCACCTGACGATGGGCTGTCAGGAAACCAAGTCCTGGCGAAGGGTTGCTGGGCGAAAACCAAGTCCTGGTGAAGGGCTGCTAGGCGAAAACCAAGTCCTGGCGAAGGGCTGCTAGGCGAAAACCAAGTCCTGGCGAAGGGCTGCTAGGCAAAAACCAAGACCTGGCGAAGGGCTGCCGGGCAAAAGTCCAACTGGAGGATCCGGTTGGCACCAGGTAAATTCTCCCGAGAGGAGTAGGTGAGGACGCGTTCCCCTTGAGGGAACATTAGGCGTCGGTTCGACCTAGGGCTCCATTTTGGAGACCAAAGTCAGAACCAAGACAGCTAAGGCTGTATAAAATAATAATATAATTGTTATTTGGACTAACCCTGGATGCAGGATCGAAGGACTGAGTATCTGCAGCTCAGAGAGCCTCAAAGGAGTGAGGCAGAAGCTGAGCAGGGCGCCCCGGACGATCCGGGCGCCCCCAAGGTCAACCCAAGTCTGTAAGAACCTCAACGCGCTTCGCCCCGCTTGTCGCGGGCGCCCCGCGTGTCGCGGGCGCCCCCACTGCCAGCTGCCGAAGCGCATCCCTGCGAACGCGCTTCGCCCCGCTTGTTGCGGGCGCCCCGCGTGTCGCGGGCGCCCCCACTGCCAGCTGCCAAAGCGCATCCCTGCGAAGCCGAGGAGATGAGGCTTTGACCGGTCAATGCGGGCGCCCCGAGCCCTCCGGGCGCCCCGGTCAAACCGGATCCCGAGGATAAGGGGATCAGACGGCGACCGAGCAACAACCGGATCTGCTGCCACGTGGGGGGGCGCCCCCGTCGACCAGGGCGCCCCCAGGCCCTATATAAAGGGCCCTCAACCTCCTTCTTCAGATCATCAATTACTGCGACGCTTCCACGCTCTTCTGCTTCCACGACACGCTCCAGAACTCTTCCAACTCGAGCTGACGACGTCCTGCTGCTCCAACACTTTGATCTACACCGGACGTCGGTAACGAAGAGCTTAATTAAGTTTACTAGGCTGATTCTGTAATACTTTTTATTGTAAACTTTCTCGAACATATAGAATTGCCCGCAGAAAACGGTCAACGACCGTGGGCCTTGGAGTAGGAGTCGACACAGGCTCCGAACCAAGTAAAACAACCGTGTTAGCATTGTTTGTGTGTCTTATTTCCGCTGCGCACTTACTCTTTTTAAATCCGAAAGTTTTGCGACATTCACCCCCCCCCTCTCTCGCATTTCTCGATCCAACATCTTGTTCCTATTGCATTTAAGTGGATGCCTGCCGGGATATAAAGGAGGAAAAACAAGCGCCGACGTCCATTTCTGCTTCGGTAACCGAGGGTGCTTCGTCTTCCTCTCTTGCAAGGCTTCTTCTGCGTGTGAGTAATCCGTTATCTTCTCCTTTGCTATCTAGGGGTCATGGAGGGTTATCGGGCGGAGTGGTATGACTCCACCTCTTCGAGAGTGAGGCCCGAGGCTTTGCAAGCGACCACCAGGACATATGGGGTTCCGGCCGAGGTGGCGATGGTCATCCCTAAGGTAGACCAGAAACCCGTGGAGCCCCCCCTGGAATGTTGACCTTCTTCTTAGGACAGATGGACCTAGGGCTTCGTTTCCCCATTCCCCCCTTCTTTGCAAATATAGCCTCTTATTTTAGCATCCCGTTGCACCAGATGACTCCCAATGCCTTTGCTCAGATGGGGGGAGCATATATCATTTTCAAGTTTTTTGGTCTTCCTCTGACTCCACCCCTTTTCCATTCCTTCTTCGCTCCGATAGGATCAAGAGGAGTTTTTAGTTTCGCGGCCCGTCCGGGCCATAGGTTCTTGGGAGGGTTTCCTTCTTCGGACAAGGGATGGAAGGAGAAATTCTTCTTCGTCCGGCTATCGTCATTGTCCTTCAGTCCTTTGTGTTGGATAGCTGATTTGCCAACTCCTCCCTCCTTGGAGAGCTTCCTCCACAGTCCGACGTATCATCATGCTAGAGAGGTACTCTCGGGCATGGAATTCAGCGGCCCGGGGCTAGTTCAAAGTGAAGAACTTATGTACCGGGCGGGCCTTAGCCCTAAAGTGACACAGATTAGTTCTTCCTTAGGTATGCTCGTCTCTATCTCCCACGCACATCGGTTCTGACTGATGCCTTTCATGTTTGGCTTCTGTAGAGGAAGTCATGTACACCAAAGTGATGAGTCAGTTCATCAGGTGGGAGGAGGTCAAAAAGGAGGCCCTGAACCCTCCTCGGATTGTTCCTGACATTCCTCCCACCTCCACCGAGTCCATCGAGGGGCCCCTTGTTCCGCCTCCTAGGGTTACTTTCACCGAAGGGGTCGATGTTACTGTTTTATCCCCCCCAGCCACGGAGTCAGCGCCGCCAGCCTTGCAGGTTGCTTCAGGAGCAAGTTGCTTCAGGAGCAGGTTCTTTTGCGCGTGTGACCCTGCTTCAAACAACGGCAGCCCGGACAGGGGGGGTACAGAATATGCCTCCTCCGTCCCCCCGGTAGTTGCCCAGCCCCTCGGCCGGCATAAGCGGTGGCTCCCCATGGGCTTGGGCCCTTCTTGGAAGAAGCGTTGTCCCGTCCGTTCCTCTTCCCTGCCTTCAGTGCCTGAGGAAGCGATTCTCCCTGCCGAGGCAGCCTCGCCTACTTCGGCCTCGCTTGTTTCCATCCCCAAGGTGGCCCCCTCCCTCTCTGTTGCCCCCGCCAGTACCCCGACGGGTAAGGAGGCGTCACGTATTCAATTTCGTATGAAACTAGATCGATTAAGAGAAAGGTTGGATGCAGCATTAGAGGCCTCCATGCGGTCTCCCTCCCTGGTGCAATCAGGGGGGACTTCGACCGCTCGAACCTTGCCGGAGGGGATTCCGTGTCCTAACGGGAGGGACTCTAATTCTACCCGCTCCGCTACTGAGGTGTCTGTCGCCCAGCATCCTTCTGTTCATCCGTCCTCTCCGACGATCGAGGAGCCGGGCGACGTACCTCATCCTTCAGCCGAGGTAGTCGTGCGGGCCTCAGCCGGGCCACTAGCCACACTTCGGAAGACCCTCCTGTAGGTACGCCTTATTATATTATTTGCCTGTCTATTCGGTGCGGCTGTTAATCCTTTGGCGCGATGTCAGGCAGCTGAGGACTGCCTGGTGATAGGCCGGGGCCTGTGTTCTGAGCCCCAAGCGGAGGCTTTACTATAGCGAGCCTTGAGGGCGGAGGTAGCCGCGGCTTTTGAGCATTGGTCAGGGGTGAAACAGGTCAGCCACAATAGGGCTCTTCGTGAGGAGGTAGGGCAGCTGAGGAAGCTTTTGGATGACACCGAGCAGACCCTTAAGAACTCCCGATACCGTGAACATCTGGCCTCCGAGAAGGCCATGTCGGTTACCCAGGATCTCCTTCAGGTGACGCAGGAGAGAGACCAGCTCCAGGTGAGAGAGAAGGAGCTACAAAGTCAAATGGAATCTCGGCTCCTGCTGGCTACTGATCGTGCCTTTGCCCTGGAGGATGACCTAGCCCAGGCCAGGGCGGATGCCCGGGCGGCATTTGAGCAGCTCAGAGAAGCCCTAATTGAGCAGGACGATATGTCTGCTGAACTAAGGTGGCTGAGACGATCCGTTGAGGCTGCCGAGGTTTCTGCTTCTCGGGAGGCGGAGAGGGGCTTTAAGGCGAAGTTCCTAGGCTCGGAGGAGTTTTGCGCCATTGTAGCCGAACAAGTGATGGAGCGTTTACAACAGGGCTTTCATGGGGCCCTCGACGGGCTAAAGAAGGGAAAGTTCTTACCTCCCGGCGATGGCCCAAGAATGTAAATATCCTTTGACCCGTGAGTTGGTCTCTGCCTAAGGACTCGAGTAGACAAAATATTGTTTATCTTTTTCCTTTGTGTGTGAATGTCGTGTTCTTCGTTCTTGCGTGTGGGCTCCACCAATTGACTGCCTTCGCAGCGGATACTAAGAGCCATATCCCCTTCCGCCGCATTTTAGGTCGGCGAAGTTTTCGAACCGTCTCTTCCGTATTATTCGCAATCTCCTTGATGGGACTCATTAAGAGTCGCAGGTTCCTAGGCGCAGTAAGGGCCCGTCAGTCGAAAAGACGCTTGGAGTTATGGCGCTGCTGCGCTTTAATTGCTTGGGGAGAATCCCCGCATTATAAATAGGAGGGGTGGGGGGAGCTAGCTCTCCCCATCCCTCTGGTTTTCCCCATTTCCTTCTGTCCTGACGTGCCTCTTCCATGCCCGTAGTGCAAACCCCCTTGCTGCGTTCGTTTGATGGACTAGATAGGAGTAGGAGCCTTGGTATCCTTCCCTTTGCTGGGGAGCATGGTGGAGATGATGCCCGGGGTCACGCTGAAGATTCTCGGGGAGGTGGAACTCCCTGCTTGTCCGTGGAGTTTCGGAAAGGACCTTATGTGGCCCTCCAGGGGGCATGGGGGAGATGACCTATCCTGCTGGTCCCCAAACCCCTGGTCGATCGGTGGCGGTATATCCCACGCGCCATCGGCTTCTCGCGAAGACGAGGGTATCACTGAGGTATGTCGTCACCGGGGGTGTCGCGGGTTTGAGAATATTTCCATCTGTTTTGCCACCCCACCCACTTGGCATTTTTTCTCGACCTGTACTTGGGTGGCGGCCCGGAGTTTCGTCTTCTCGTGCTCCGGAGAGAAATTGCGGCAGCTCCCCCCTCCTGACCCTGTTAAGGCAATTCTTCTTTGCTCCAGAAAGAAGTTGCAGCAGTCCATACCCCCTCCTCTTTTTTCTGCCTCTTCACGACGAAGATCGAGGGTGTCCTGATGGGGCCAGACTGCGCCTGTGCAGCCTCAGACATCAATCTTCATTCTGGATCACCCGGAAGGAATGTTTGAGCTGCTCACGCGTCGTTCCAGGCTGCTCGGCGGAGATATCCAAGCTACTCATGTGTTACCTCAGGCATCTGTCATGCTGTAAAGATGTATATCCTCCTGTATTTCATTGTGTAACTGAGAAATTACTTCTGTATGTATGCTCGTCTCCTATTTCAATGCATTGTGGGTTCTTTGGTAAGTGTTTTGCTTCGTACTGCGAAATCGGTTAAGTTCCCCATTGGGTTTCGATTATTCGATCGGGAGTGTAGTCCCTTGGCCAGGTCTGCTTGCCCCTGACCTGTGGGATATTGTTGCCATGAAGTACTTGGACGAGCGTGTAAATCCCGAACCCAGCTTAAGTACCTTAAGTTACTTGGCCGGGCGCGTAGGTACCGGACCAAGCCTAAGTACTTGAGTTACTTGGACGAGCGCGTAGGTCCCGAGCCAAGCCTAATTAATACTTTAAGTTACTTGGCCGGGCGCGTAGGTCCCGGACCAAGCCTAAGTACTTGAGTTACTTGGACGAGTGCGTAGGTCCTGAGCCAAGCCTAAGTACTTTAAGTTACTTGGTCGGGCGCGTAGGTCCCGAACCAAGCCTATGTACTTGAGTTACTTGGACGAGCGCATAGGTCCCGAGCCAAGCCTCAGTACTTTAAGTTACTTGGCCGGGCGTGTAGGTCCCGGACCAAGCCTAAATACTTGAGTTACTTGGACGAGCGCGTAGGTCCCGAGCCAAGCCTCATACTTTAAGTTACTTGGTCGGGCGCGTAGGTCCCGGACCAAGCCTAAGTACTTGAGTTACTTGGACAAGCGCGTAGGTCCCGAGCCAAGCCTCAGTACTTTAAGTTACTTGGCCGAGCGCGTAGGTCACGGACCAAGCCTAAGTACTTGAGTTACTTGGACGAGCGCGTAGGTCCCGAGCCAAGCCTCAGCAATTTAATTACTTGGACGGCCGCGTAGGTCCCGAGCTAAGCCTAAGTACCCCAGGCGTCGGCTAGACCACGGGGCATTAGGGTTTGGAGTACTTGGACGGGCGCATAGGTCCCGAGCCAAGCCTGAGTATTTGAATTACTTGGACGGGCCCGTAGGTCCTGAGCCAAGCCTAAGTACCTCGGGCATCGGCTAGACCACGGGGCATTAGGGTTTGGAGTACTTGGACGGGCGCGTAGGTCCCGAGCCAAGCCTGAGTATTTGAATTACCTGGACGGGCGCGTAGGTCCCAAGCCAAACCTAAGTACCCCGGGCGTCGGCTGGACCACGGGGCATTAGGGTTTGGTATTGCTAGGACGCGCGTTTGTTAGTTCAAAAAGAAGCATTTCCTTTTATTACTTGATGCAGCTATGAACTCATAGCAAGACATAAACAATTGTGCTACGCAAATTCATGATCTTACCAGGACATTAAAGACCAGGGGCCCTAACCAAACTACCGTCCCTTTAGGAGCTATTCCTCTAGTCCACGAGGGTTCTTCCTCGACTCGGCTTTGACCTCGCCACTATAACATCTTCGCGAAACGAGCTGATCCCCCCGAACTTCCACCACTCGATCGCCCACCGGGAACTTGATCTTCTGGTGATATACAGAGACCACCACCTAGAAGACACTAAGCGCTAGTCGACCCAAGATGGCATTATAGGAGGAAGGCGCGTCCACGATTAGGAAAGGAGTCCTCCGGGTTCGTTCGAGCCTATCGCTGCCCAGCGATAGCGACAAGGTAATCTGTCCTAATGGCTGCACCCAGTATCCCGTGAAGCCAAACAAGGGGGTTGATAAGGGGATCAACTCTTCCTCGTCTATCTGCATCTGCTCCCAAGCCGCCCTATATAGGATATTCACGGAACTTTCGGTATCTACGAAGATGCGCTTTACCTCATAATTGGCGATGCGAGCCATAATAACTATGGCGTCCTCATGAGGAGCTTCCACTTCTTCGAGGTCGGCTGGCCCGAACGAGATGGTGGGGCCTGCCCCCGGACTTCAGCTTGTCCTGATAAAGTAATTTTCCAACCGTCGGGTGTACGACTTCCTGGCTCAGTTAGAGTCGCCCCCAGTGGGTCCTCCGGAGATGACTCCTACATGGCCCGAGGGGGGCCTCATATAGGGCCTTTACCCTTCTGAGGATCTTTCTCCGAGGAGGGGGATCTTCGGGGTGCAGGTCCTCGGCTTCAACCTCTAGATTGTGATCGAGACCGCGGTCGGATTTCGTTTTCCCTGTCGGGCCTTCGCAGAGGGGAAGGGCTCCGTCGTGGCGACCTTCGGTGGTACCTCGACTTGTTCCATTTTCTACGTGGCTTGGCATCCGCTCCTTCAGAGACCTTCTTTTTCAGGGCGTGGCACTCTTCCGTGGAATGAGTCGAACTGCTATGGTAACTGCAGTACTTAGGCGATGTCTCCGGCGGCTCAATGTCTACCGTTTCCACCACCCTACGTTTTCCCGTCCAGTGATCCCTTCCCTGCGGCAGGTCTTTTCCCCTCACCGGGGCTGGGGGCTCCTTCCTATCCGACCGGGGAGCTACGGGAAGGGGGGCTCCGGCTGGATCCTTGCGACGGGCGTACTGTACTTCATCTACGTTGACATGCTTGACCGAGCGTCCTAGCAAGTCATCAAAACTAGCAGGAGGCTTCTTCACCAAGGATCGGAAGAAGTCTCCTTCCGCGAGCCCTTGAGTGCAGGCGCTAACGAGTATCTCCGATGTGGCGCTAGGTACGTCTTGTGCCACCCGGTTGAATCTCTGTATGTACTCCTTCAGCGGTTCTTTAGGCTTTTGCTTAAGAGCGAACAGGTTGAGTGTTGTTTTCTGGTAACGTCGGCTACTCGCAAAGTGGTGGAGAAAGGCTGTCTTGAACTCCACGAATGAGTTGATGGAACTTTGAGGCAACCTCTGAAACCACCATTGCGCGGCGCCAGACAGGGTGTTCAAAAACACTCGGCATTTTACTCCATCCGTATACTGGTGCAAAAGCGCCGTGTTTTCGAACTTGCAGATGTGATCTTCGGGATCTGTCTTCCCATCATCTCAGGGATCCCGGACCCCCAAAACTGCTTAGGCATGGGGTCTTCCACAATCTCCGAAGAGAAAGGGGTGGATGGAGTCTTCTGCAAGATCTTGAGTCCATCCCCCCTTCCCGGTCAGTCATCATGCTTCGGAGCACTAGAGGCTACTGAGTGAGTTTTTCCCCCTCTCCCGGGGATTCCTTTCGGGGGCCTTGTGCTGCGCCCTCATGCCGCCCTACTGGGGTCACGGACCTTCTGGGGGACGAGACAGAGGTTCTGGGGATCTCCTCCCTCGCCGGGCCCGCTGGTTGCAGGGTCTCCTGTTCAATTTGGTGTTGTTCCAAGGCTTCCTTGACAGCGTTAGCTACCCAGCGGTTAAACTCTTCTTGCGTGAGGATGAGGGGTTGTTCCTCCGGTCCTTCCATCGGCGCTCTTTCAGGTGCTTTGTTGATTTCCCACAGACGACGCCAAATTTGTTTCGGAAGGAGTCGTTGGCAATGGCCAGTCACGGAGGCTCAGTCCCTAAGGAGGATACTACGCCGTCGAGGAACCAGGGAAACCTGCAAGAGTAATACAAGCATTAGGGGACACGCCGGCCAGGGTCTGGCGGAGTCCACTCCGACACTCAAGTTAGTAGGATGTCCGATGAATGGTGAGAGAGAAAAACAATGCGTAAAGATCAAAGATTGTCCCCCCCCCCTCCGGAGGGGTTGAACTCCCTTTTATATCCCCCCTATCGGCAGACTGGTTGTGCCTTCTTTATTGTGGCCACGTTTTCGATCTTCAGGCCGCGCCCGCCGCTTTCGGTGATAAGAGGATATCCTTTGAAATAGTCTGTGTCTTTATCACTTTTCCATTAGTTGCGGCACCTGGGGTTCCCGAGGTTGGTGATTGCGGGGACTCCGCCTCCCGAGGCAAGCTCGGGAATCTTCGGCCATGATATCTTCTGACATACTTTCGGGGCCCTGCTTCGCGGAGAAGCCTGACCCTCCCGAGCTTGAACTCCAAAGGGAGGCCGAGAGGTTATACTCAGTCCCCGGCTTCTTCATCCCCGGGGTCGGGCACGGGCTTTCCAACCCTATCAGTAGGATAAAGATAATAACCTACTACTACCATATCAACAAGTCATGCATACAATAACAGAATAAGAAGTCAAGTTAGAAGTATCCATCTTAGATGGAGAAGCCCGTAAAGCAGAGACCCCCCATCCAATATCCGCAACGAATCAGTGTCATGTATCAAAGATCATAAGTTTAGCTATTTACAAACAGTAACTAGTTAAACTATCTACCAAACAATTCTAAGTCCAAACCTAATTATTCCAATTCATTTAATTAAGTCCTAATTAAATGGCCAAATTAAATGGTCAGTTTCTAATTACTCCGCATAATTAAGATTAAATTCAATTCTAGATTTAATCCCAAATGTATCCCAAAAGGTCACCTCTAGCAAAGCATAATCCGGCCAAGGATGATTACGTGATCACAAGATCAAATCTACCAACCTAATTCAATTCAGTGAGCCACAAATAATTAGAGCTAACACACTTCTAGGCTTGATAGGTACAGCTACAAACCTCACGGTAGAATTTACGAGTAGAACAATGCCACCCTAGTACCCAAAACATGATCAACCCATCCAAATTCACGACAACACAAGATGGCACCAACCATTCCCATCCCGATTCAAAGCCCGAGTAGCAATGGATCACCCAAAATCCAAAGTCCAAACAGGGCAGTGCTCATCAACCCTCCACAGAACAAATCTAACTGCCTATACAACATCCATCTACAGATCGACAGAAACCAGCCCAAAACAGAGGTCATCCTTGCAATTTGTGGGAATCTAAACTAGCTCAAAATTCCCAAACAGAGCAAACCCCAATTGAATTCACAGCAGATCAAAACCCAGAACCAATTAATAGAATCATAGAGCAACATAAACTATCAGAACCAATCCTTACCTTAGGCGATAGTCGACCACCACCACAGCCCAGATTCCGACGTATCCAACAGCTACGGGAAGATCGGCTAAATCCAATTCCTTACCCGAGATTTGGCAGCAAACGGCTACCCCTCCCTCAGATCCCGACGATCACAGCCACAGGGCAAGCCAACCTTGAATTGGGGTTACATAACTGCAGTGAAGAAGAGAAGCAGCCATTGAGGTAGTCAAAGAGTAAAACTCATGTTGATGGACCATTTGTCATCTAACTTCTGATATAATGCATGGCATGTAATAGCTAGTTCATTTAGCAGGGACGTTGGTTCTCATGTGAACACTCAAGGAAATTCGGAGTGCAGTGCTAGTTCAATGCAATAATGTGAATGCTGGGCAAAGTAGAAGCGACCTTCAGTTGGAGGATTGTTCCTTGCACAATGATAATGAAGTCAACCATCAGAATGTTGATGCAGGTTGCTCCAACATGCATTCTTGTCATGGTAGACATTAAAATAAGTCTCATTCAATCTGAACACCTCATGAATACTTCTTCCATTTACAGAGTCAAAATTTTCATTTTCTGGAATGTCAAAAGATGAAGTTGAAGATGGTGCTACGACCTCAGAATTTGCATCACCTCTTCAGATAATCCCATCTTTCCACTCCTTTGCAGATGAAATTCCAACTCCAGTGTTCACTTCAAGTGTAAGTTATGATCTCTTTTAATAGAGATACCAAATACAAATCATAACGTGGATAACATAGCAAGATGTTTCGTTTCTGTCAACTTTTGAACAAATATAGTTCTGCAAACTTCTCCATTCATCATGTAGTCCAAGATGTCAATATTCTTCCGGATCACTTCCTATATAGATTTTGGTGCCTATGCCATAATGAAATTTTTATATAAGATATTGAATAGCAATTACTATTGCCATTCTAAGATCAAACAATTGACACTTTATTCGTGAAGTTACAAAAAATTGAGATTCTCTGAACATTTTACTGGCACCACATATGGAATAAGTATTTTATCATAGTTTCCATTACTAACAATTCACTTTCTTGCATTATCCAGGAGAGGCATTTCCTTCCTAGTTTGATTGATTTACCAACCCCAGCCAATGACAACTACTCAAAGATTCCATCCTGCAAAAGGGCTCTTCTTGATACCTTCAAACCATCCTAGTTTCTGTGCGGGTGTATCCTAGATACATTGCATGCCATTGTCATCTCATGAATCTCATGAATTTAGGTATATATTTTGTTGGTTATATGGTTTCTCTTTTGCTTCATGCATTCATTCTATTGTCGAAAAGTTACAATCTTTTCCTGTTTTTATCAGAGGTACTTTTAAGTCTGTCCAAATATTAGGCGCGTCTTTGCTATGTCTATACTTTGCTGTAGTGTTGCAGATTTTCCACGATCAAACTGCAGTTGTTATCTATCTAATTAGCAAAGAGCATCTTGAACAAGAAGACAAGGATGTTTCTTCTTCAGAAAGAAAATTGTTCTCTTATCTTTTGCATAAGACCCACCTGATTTATTCAAGTGTCAGCCTAGGTAAACTGGTTCTGCAATAAAGAGACTTGCCAAATTAACCATTGGAAGTTAATTTGCAATTTAACATGTTTTGGAGTTGTCAGAAATAATTTTGCCATTATTGATTAAACTTATTCTTACAGTCATAATACATCTGTGATTTTTATGTCCTAGGATTTATAAAATTGAAGTGGAAGAGATCATATCTTAAAGTCGACCGGGATGCTTGATAGGGACAAAAGTGAGATCACAGCTTAGAGGTGAGTGCTTTTGCATCCTTACTGCTATGATCTCATTCTCACGCCCACTATGCCAAAGCATTTAAACAAATGTTCTAGTAGTGCTTGGTGGTCTTAGCATGCTTACTTGTGTCCCTAGAGATCCAACATGCAGAAATGACATGAGAATTTTGGACTTGGTCACATTAACATAGGCATTTAAATGAACATCTTACCCCTTACCATCCTAAAACAATATGGTTTTTTTTTTAAAAAACTTTTGTTAATTATATTCTGTAGAAATAAGCATCTCATTCTTTTGATTTTATTCCCTGTAACAATTGCATCAGGTCACTTCGACTATTTATGCTTGGAAAAGTTGGTAAAAGATAAACTAACCAGGTGTCCCTTTCCTTTCATTCTCGATCTGGTTGCCCTTGTACACAGGATGCCGTCCTAATCGTCAAGCAAGTTTTCCACTGCAGATGTGTAGCACAGTCATGGAAATCGACAGACTCTTGTTTGCTTCCTAGTCACAAACACAACCGACAAGGACTCTGCCCTCCTGCAGAGACTTGAAGGGGAGTAGACCAGGGAACCCTCTCTCTCCTTTTCAAAAACAAAAATTTAAAAAAAAAAAATGTCCGCGTTTAGGGTGTAACTGAGTTGATATTGATAATTAACGCATGTGTTGTTATCATCTTATATGATTTGGGAGTTAAAATTTGATAAAGTTAGTGTACTCGTCCTTTTCACGTGTGTAATTTACTTTATCCTTATTGGTCTTGAGATGGATTGAAGGGGGCACTAGGATGAGTAAATCATCTTTTACCATCTCAAATGATAAATTTATATCAATGAACAAAAATTCAAATCGCGGCGATAAATAACACTCTTACTTAGGAAATTGTTCACTATCTTATTTATCTTCTTTCATCTCCCTATGAAATTGACAATCAAGAATATTAGACGTCAGCGTTATCACATTTTTACATTAAAAAATATCCTATTTTCTAATCTATATATATATATATATATAATATATATATATATATATATATATATATATATATAATGAAATGATAAGAATTTAAAAAAATAATTAATCAGGTAAGAGTTGTATCTCAGATAATCAATTTGATCCCATAGAAAAATTAAAAAAAGTATATATAAAAATTTATTCTGATAGTCAATATTTTTAAATTGATTATCTATTAAGGAAAACAAATTTTAAATAATACATGGATGTCTTAAATTCTAAATTTCTGATATATTATTAGAAAATTTAATCATCACAGCTTTTTCCCAAATTGACAAGCTGTGACTTATCTCCACGATTATTCATAGCATCTTAGCCAAAGTTGAGGACCATGTTGGACTTTCTAGAACACATTTGCTAAAGCCTAGATATTGAAAGCAAAATAAAGATCCCACTAAATAAAGTGGACCATTACAATGCGATTAAAAGGAAAGTAGAGGGTATCCCGTCCCCGTCCCCGTCCCCGTCCCCGTCCCGACTCTCTGATTCATACCTTTGGCGTGCATTAGGTAGAAGTTTCTTTGTGGATGCCTTGATTTGATGCTCAAATTGCTTCCAAGTAACTTCCTCCATCCTTTGATTTTGAAAGGTCAATTATTCACCCTTTTTCCTTCCTTTCTTTCTTTCTTTTGTCTCAGTGCCAGAGAATCAATTGAACTAGAATCAAACACTAATCTTTTGTGGATTTCTTCTTTTCTCAAATGTTTCTTTATGTTGGATATGATTTTGCGAGGCGAAATCAAAGTACCATCGATCGATGAAAGTCATATTTGACTTCAAAATCGAAATCTACGTTTCGCGTAGATAAATCTAGACTATTAATTTGCTCAAAACCAATTACGGGTGAATGAGAAATTAAGTGTTTAAAGTCGTGCTCAAAATAGCATTAAAGAGAAAGATGGGGATTAGTCCCACATCGCTAATTGGCGAAAGCCAATGTTTCCTTATATGTGTTGCTGTGCTTTTGCAGTCAATACAAAAAGCACAGGTGCTCTCTACCCTTAGGCGAGCAGGTGCTCGCACCTGCGAGCCCGCCACCCGCGCACGCGCGCAATGGGCGCTTTGTTGGCGCACTTTGCACTTCGCACGTACGCATTGAGGAGCTTCATTTATGCTCCACGTGGCAGTGACGTGGCATGGTCACGGATGACTTGGCGTGCCTGCGTGACACATGACTGTGCAGGGAGAGCGCTGACTGGGCTATTGACTGGGCAGACAGATGACGATCGTTGGATCGAAGATGTCAACAAGATTGCATGGGGCGCGATCTGGATCGTTGATACTGCAGGGTCACGATCAGACCATTAGCGAGGGGACTGATCTGGAGCGTCGGATTAAATGGAGTAATCTGACGGCTCAGATCAAAGATGGGATGAAGAGTTATAACTCTTCGAATCCAACGGACGAGATTAGATTGAGTTAAAATCTCTTCGGATCTAACGAACCAGATTAAAAGCCATCTAAAGAGTTATAACTCTTCAGATCTAATGGCTGAGATCAGAACCCTTTAAAGGGTTATGAACTGATGGTTCGGATCAGTCCTCGCCAAGGGTCACTTGCCTCTTCACCTACTATATAAAGGATCCCTCCTTTGGAAATATTCATTCAATCATTCGAAGCATTCAAGCATCTAAGCATTAGAGAGCTCATCTTCTGCATCAAAAGTCCGAAAATCCTACGGAAAGGTTCGCCGGTCTCGAAATTTGAAGTGCTACTATTCCGAGACGACGTCGTTGTATCTTGGGAACGAATTGCTGCTATCCGTGAGCACCGTAACGGAGCAATATCGTTTTACGGAGATAGTGTCCAACACTAGCCTCGACGTAAACAAATTCAGTTTGCTACCTCCCGGCAGCAACCTCCCGGAAGTTCCGACGGTCGAGTAAAATCGACTAAGTCAAATACCGCGGAGATTACAAAAAGGTCACAGGACCGCCAACAATCGTAAAACGATACTGGAAAACTGAAATGGCCGTGATCAACGACATACCGACCTCCATCCCGCACGCCGAGAAGCCAGAGAAATTCGCCGGAGCCGATTTCAAGAGATGGCAGCAGAAGATGTTGTTCTACTTAACCACGCTAAACCTTGTACGGTTTTTGCGTGATGACCCGCCAGCCGCTGCGGAAAATAATTCCGAGAGTCAGGCTGCTCGCGAAGCGTGGTCACATGGGGATTTTCTGTGCCGCAACAACGTTCTCAATGCACTGGACAATGCGTTGTACAGCGTATTTAGCGTAATTGAGACAGCCAAATCCCTGTGGGAATCTCTGGAGAAGAAATACAAAACTGAAAACGCCGGACTGAAGAAATTCATCGTCGACCGATTTTTGGATTTCAAGATGGTGGATTCCAGGAGCATAATGTCTCAAGTCCAAGACATGCAAATAATAATGCATGATCTGGACGTCGAAGGCATGCCACTAAACGAATCATTCAAGGTGGCCGCGGTAATCGAGAAACTCCCTCCGTCGTGGAACGATTTCAAAAATTACCTGAAGCACAAGCAAAAGGAGATGGCACTTGAAGACCTGATCCTGAAGCTGCGCATAGAGGAGGATAACCGAAAATTTTCCGACTCTAAAGGAACAAAGCAGACAGTCGAAGACATGTCCAACCTGGCAGAACCAAAAGCCAAGAAGCCGAAGCAAACCAAACAGAAGGCTCAAGGCAAGAAGTTCAAGGGCTCCTGCTACAACTGTGGAAAAAATGGACACATGTCTAAAGACTGCAGATGCCCAAAGAAGACAACCAAGAGTCCGAAGAATGTTGCGAACCAGGTCGCAACTTCCACTAACATTGATCTCAGTACCTTGGATCTCACTGCAGTCGTGTTTGAAGCCAACCTGGTGGACAACCCGAGGCAGTGGTGGATCGATACTGGAGCAACCCGCCACGTCTGTTCCGACAAAGCGCTGTTCTCCAAGTATACCCCGATAAGTGGAAGAAAGCTCTATATGGGCAATTCCATGACATCCCCGATCGTTGGACTCGGGAAAGTAGTTCTTAAAATGACGTCCGGGAAGGAGCTAACTCTCATTGATGTGCTCCATGTTCCAGACATCAGAAAGAACTTAGTTTCTGGATCGGCACTTGTCAAAGCTGGATTCAAACTAGTGTTCCAGTCCAACAACTTTGTACTAACGAAGAACGGTGTCTTCGTAGGCAAGGGATATATGGAACAAAATCTGTTCAAAATGGTTGTAATGACTATACATCGTGATTTTGATGGTAATAAAATAAAAGCTTCCAGCTATGTTGTTGGGTGTTTCAATTTATGACATGATCGTCTTGGGCATGTCAATAATAATACGCTGAAACGTCTCGTTAAACTAAATTTATTACCAAACATCGATGTTAACGATACACACAAATGTGAAGTGTGCGTGGAAGCTAAAATGACGAGACTACCTTTTCATTCGGTGGAAAGGTCAACGACTCCTCTAGAATTAATACATAGTGATCTATGTGACTTAAAATTCGTGCAAACTAGAAGAGGTAAGAAGTACTTCATCACTTTTATCGATGACTGCACGAGGTTCTGTTATGTCTTTCTTTTAAAGAGTAAAGACGAAGCCTTAGAAGCTTTTAGAACCTATAAAACTGAAGTTGAGAATCAATTTGATAAACGAATTAAAACAATTCGTAGCGATAGAGGTGGAGAATATGGTGCACTGTTTGATGAATTCTGCTCAAAATTTGGCATTATTCATCAGACAACGGCGCCCTACTCACCCCAATCGAATGGCGTTGCCGAACGTAAAAATCGGACACTGAAAGAAATGATGAATGCTTTGCTAATAAATTCAGGCTCACCCCAGAACTTGTGGAGGGAAGCTATATTATCAGCAAACCACATTCTCAATAAAATCCCTCACAAGAAAAATGACAAAACGTCATATGAACTATGGAAAGGCCGCGAGCCGTCATACAAATACTTGAAAGTGTGGGGGTGCTTAGCAAAGGTCGAAGTACCTAAGCCAAAGCAAGTAAAGATCGGACCTAATACGTTCGATGCAATATTTGTCGGATATGCCCAAAACAGTAGTGCATATCGCTTCATAGTTCATAAGTCAGACATTCCTGATATTCATGTGGGTACAACCATTGAATCTCGGAATGCAATATTCTTTGAAGACGTGTTCCCAAATAAAAAGGGAAACGTTCAAAGTGATGACAACGAAAGTCCAAACGAATATAACATTCCAGAACTTAGTTGTCATAAAAGGACTATTGACGATCAAATCGAAGAGCCACGACGGAGCAAACGGGCTAGAGTTGAGAAATCGTTCGGGCCGGATTTCATGACATTTATGTCGGAAATGGAGCCAAGAACATTAAGTGAAGCTCTCTCTGGTCCCGATGCCCCATTGTGGAAAGAAGCAGTCAATAGTGAAATCGAGTCCATCATGAATAACTATACTTGGGAATTAGTAGACCTTCCTTCTGGTTCTAAACCATTAGGTTGTAAGTGGATACTAAAACGCAAGTATAAAGCTAATGGATCGGTTGACAAGTATAAGGCCAGACTTGTAGCCAAAGGGTACAAGCAAAAGGAAGGCTTAGATTACTTCGATACCTACTCACCGGTGACAAGGATTACGTCCATACGAGTGCTGATAGCTATAGCAGCACTGTATGATCTTGAAATACACCAAATGGATGTTAAGACTGCATTCTTAAATGATGAATTGGAAGAAGAAATCTACATGGAGCAACCCGAGGGGTTCGTAGCTCCGGGAAAAGAGGACAAGGTGTGTCGACTTGTTAAGTCGTTGTACGGACTTAAACAAGCGCCCAAACAGTGGCACGAAAAATTTGACAAAATAATGCTGTCAAACGAATTCAAAATAAATGAATGTGACAAATGCATTTATGTCAAAAGCACACCTGAAAGCTATGTAATCGTCTGTCTATACGTAGACGATATGCTTATAATGGGAAGTAATCATGATATAATCATGAATACTAAGAAAATGTTGACCAAGAATTTCGACATGAAAGATATGGGTCTAGCATATGTCATATTGGGAATTAAAATTCTCAAGACATCTGATGGGATAGTTTTAAAACAATCCCATTACGTAGAGTCAATATTGAAAAGGTTCAATGCATACGACCTCTCTACTGTCAAAACACCGATGGATCTAAGTCAACACTTAGCAAAAAATCATGGTGAGCCCATATCACAATTGGAATATTCTCGGATAATAGGCAGTTTGATGTATCTCACAAACTGCACTCGCCCTGATATTGCCTGTGTGGTCAACAAATTGAGTCGTTTCACGAGTAATCCAAACGACACTCATTGGAAAGCATTAATGCGAGTTCTTAGATATTTGAAAAATACTATGAACTACGGATTACATTATGGAAAGTATTCCGTTGTCTTAGAGGGATATTGTGATGCTAATTGGATATCGGATACAAAAGACTCCAAATCCACTAGTGGATATGTATTCACGATCGGTGGGGGAGCGGTGTCTTGGAAATCCACTAAGCAGACGTGCATTGCTCGGTCTACTATGGAATCCGAGTTTATAGCACTTGACAAAGCAGCTGAAGAAGTTGAATGGCTGCGGAACTTCTTGGAAGATATTCCGAGCTGGATGAAACCTGTGCCCGCCGTACTTATCCACTGTGATAGTCAATCGGCGATTGGAAGGGCACAGAGTAGCATGTACAATGGTAAGTCACGACATATACGCCGTCGACATAATACCATTAGGCAGTTAATCTCGAATGGAGTGATTGCAATCGATTATGTCAAATC
>JAGFNQ010001653.1:84224-183249 GCA_024364735.1 Boesenbergia rotunda
TGCTTGAAATCTTTGTTCAGGTTTCTGTGTTCTTTCATATCGCTATCGAAAATGGTTGCAGACGGAGGTCGATTGCCTAGGCCAGCTTCACCACCCCAATTTGGTTAAGCTCATCGGTTATTGTTCAGAGGGGGACAACAAACTTCTAGTCTATGAGTTCATGTCTAAAGGCAGCTTGGAAAATCACCTGTTTAGAAGTAAGCAAGCACTTCACTATGTATATGTATCATGATACTTTGATATCGATCTTGTTTTAGACTTCCTATCTAGAGATCTACCTTAGAGCCCCCAGGGCTTGATTGAGTTAGTTATCACATGATATAATTATAAAATAGAGCAAGGTTCAATTCCTAACAAAGTCGGAAGAAATACCTTCCCATGTGATGACCTACTCAATTTTCTAATTTATCTCTTTATAAATGGTTGCGGGACTGACCGTGTTGGGCGCCTAAAGCATGAGTATCACCTTTTACAGAATATAGATTTACCTTAGAAATCTGTTACATATTTCTACTGTTTTGAATCATGGATGCTTCTTCTAGGAGGCGCTCGGCCGCTACCTTGGGCGACTAGGATCAAGGTTGCAATTGGAGCTGCAAGAGGACTCACTTTTTTGCATGATGCTGAATCTCAAGTTATATATCGAGATTTTAAGGCATCGAATATTCTCCTTGACTCGGTATGTCGACGTGAATTGTTTATAAGGTTGGGGGATAAAATAAAGGGTAGATTAAAGTTTGATTCGTTACTTATCGTGCAGGAGTTTAATGCAAAGCTATCAGATTTTGGCTTGGCAAAAGCCGGACCGACTGGAGATAAAACACATGTATCGACTCAAGTCATCGGCACTCATGGTTATGCAGCTCCTGAATATATTGCTACAGGTTTGTTGGATTTTTTATTAAAATGTTGTTTGAATCAGTTTTCAGATATCTTCACTTGTTCAATCACTAGTTACAACTTTCAATATTTGCAGGTAGACTCTCAGTGAAAGCGGATGTCTATAGTTTTGGAGTCGTATTGTTGGAGTTGTTGTCTGGACGCCGAGCCATTAACGAATCGAAGATGGGCATCGAGCAAACCTTGTCGAATGGGCAAAACCTTGTTTGGGCGACAAGCGGAAACTATACCGGATCATGGACACAAAGCTGGAAGGCCAGTACCTGAAGAAAGGAGCCCATGCGGTTTCGATGCTTGCTTTGCAATGCATTTCCCAGGATGCCAAACTCCGTCCTCGGATGTCTGATGTGTTAGCCTTGCTGGAGCAAGTGCAAGATCCGAAATCTGCAGTTTTCCCTTGCCGGAAGATCGGTATATGACTGCCAATCTCATCGCCAAACCACCGATGAATTGTAACCTTCTGTCGTTGCACACGGCCACAGTTGGATCCCCGTTGCCATCGTATCTGCAGACACCTCTGGTACACTAAGGGAAATAACTAGTTTATTTCAACTAGTAATTTTATGTGTCTGATGTGACGGAGGATTCGAATTATATGATCAATGCTAATGCAAGTAATGATACATTAAAAGAGGTGTTACTGAGTTGATTTTCTATCATTCTTTCCCCCAGGTTTCTCTTTGCAATTCTTGCATCAAGCATTTGATCAAACATAATATGAATATAATTACTTGAAACAAAATGCATAATAACAATATAAGAATATTGGTGAAATAATTACCAGATTCTTTCTCATCTTGCTCAGCTCTCTTGCTCTATCTTTCTACTCATTTCTCACTTGACTTGGCTTGTCTGTCCCTCACAAGCTTCACCAGGCTCGATCCACAAATCGCCTCGATTGTCTGTCTCCTTAGCGTGCTCCACAGTGAGGACACCAGATCTTAATTTTAACTGATCTAAATGATCCGGTTAACTCTCTCAAGTACAAGCCCCAGAGTCTTGGCATAAAAATGAGATCTTGAATCATAATGGAAAATTAGCCAAGATCATTATACACAATCCAGTGGCAAATTTGGTCCTCTGGAATGGGAATTTCCAAGTGTGAGATATTCAGAGGAATCTTAGCCACCATTCAATTGCTCTACAGATTGACAGTTGCCATCAGCTTCATTGGTTCAGTCTAAGTGAGCTTACTGTCGAGATGTGCAATCCATTAAAATCAAATTTGTATACCTACTTATCAGTAAAAGTTGTAACATCCAATTTCTTAAAAACAAAATCTGCAAGCATTACCCATGAAATGAGGATTTTAAGTCTCAATTCTAGATAAAAATATATTGAGCATATAATTTCAAACACAACCGAAAAGGAAAAAACAAATGTCCACGTACTGAATAGACCAAACAAAATGTTGAAGACTTACCAACCTGTTGCATCGACGCACAGGATGCAAAATTATTGTCTTGCCAGGAACAATCAGACTCAAACGCAAAAGCATAAGCTATACACTGTGGCAGTTTGTCCAGTACAATACTTTATTAAGCCTCCTTGGCAGATATACTGAGGGCTACTTGACTTCCCATCAGCAAGGATATCCATCCAACTTAGCATCAACAGCATTCTTGAAGCTACCTCCAAGTAGAGATAACAAATTCCCTCCATGAACCCTTCCATCGGGAAGGGCGAATTCAAAGCCCTTCTCTTGGCTCTCCCCAACCCCTCCACCAAAACCAAATGACACCGACAAAGGGGATTTCATAGACATGGGAACCAGAACCTGGGGTGGAATATTAACATGCTTCAGCCTACCATTTGATTGTGACTCGACACAGTCAGAAACAGAGCTACGGCCAGCAGATGGATAATCATCGTCGATGCTGCTTCCAGATGTGATAGATGCCGACACAATACCCTCAAAGAGGTGTGGACCAATCATTCCTCCAGTATTTCCAGCTTCGCTCTCCTGCCGGGCAGCCATAATGGTACTATGAGCTGCACATAGTCCATTTTTTCCCCTCGCAAACTTGTCACAGCCCAAAGCCCATGTGCACCGCTTACCTCCTCCATGAGCTTTGCAAAAGTCTGTCCTCCCCTGTGCACTCTTATCACATCCCTCAAAGTGGCATCTTTTTCCCCCACCATGACGCACACAACAATCAGTGCGGCCACGAGCACTCTTTGTGCAACCAGGAACAACGCACCTTTTACCCCCTCCGTGAGCTACACAAAATTGGGTCCCGCCGTGAACACTTTTTGGGCATACCCCACCTCCTTCAAAAAGGCATCGCTGCCACCCACCATGCCCCTTACAAAGAGGTGTGCTCCCTCAGCACCTTTACTGCAACCCTGAAATATGCATCGTCGTCCACCGCCATGAGCTTTGCAGTACGTGGTACTCCCCTGGGCACCTTTGTTACAATCAGGATATCGACACCTACGCCCTCCACCATGGGAGATGCACAATCCTGGTTGGCCTTCAGCACTTCTGGTACACCCCTGAGCTGTGCATCTCTTTCCCCCTCCATGCTTGATGCACAAACCTGATTTACCTCGTGCTGCTTTAGAACACCCCGGATTAGTGCAACGGTGCCCACCTCCATGAGCAATGCAGAAATCAGTCTTGCCCTCAGCACTCTTGGTGCATCCAAGTGTCTGGCATCTCCTGCCTCCTCCATGAGCTTTGCAGAAAATCGTCTTACTCTCAGCACCCTTATTGCACCCAGATCTTTGGCACCTCTGCCCACCTCCGTGGCCAATGCAGAAGCCTGATGCTCCCCTTGCACCTTTAAAACAACCCTTGAACATGCATTTCTTAGGATGATTAGTTCTCTGAGAAACAGTAGGAGAGGCTGAAATAGTACCAGCAGATGAGTCAGGAGCAGGAAAATGCTCAATTGTCTGGTGAAGCTCATGTTGGCCATGATGATTATCTGACACTGAAACAGCTTCAAAGTTAAATGCATCATTGAACACTGAAGCATCTCCAGTACCATTAGAATTCATCAACCTTGGGGCAAACAGAAGAGCTGGCATATAGCCACCTGGGTTTCTCTTAGCTGATGTTGAGCTCTCATCAACAATTGGAATTATGTTATGTTTTTCAGTGTGTACTTGCTTGGGTTTAGAAGAAAGATTACTGTTACTCACCGTGCCTACTAATCCATCAACATTTCTTCTTGAAAGTCCAAGTTCTAGCATGTCACTATCAGTTGGCAAGCCCTGGCTTTGGCTAAAAGTGGCAGGTTCATGTGATATATTTACTCCACCTACAATGCCAAACCTTGAATTATAAGAAGCCGGAGTAGGACCAAGTCCAAGAACCAAACCACAACCATCGTCTGGAGTACAAAGATTGTTATTACTCGGACAATTTTTTGATGCAACAGTCGTGCTGGTTTCATAGCTTGAGTTCAAGCGCAATGTAGTATCACCCAAGCAAACACTTGTGTCAGCTCTCACAGAATTTCCTACGTCACGCAGTAACAGACTCATGAAAGGTTGTTTTCTATTTGACAGATCTGTCATGTCGAGATCCACCATATCCAGAAACAGAGAAGTTGCAAACTGAGGCTCGCTTGAATGACAATAAGCTGTAGAAGGAAGCCCAAGAGGCAGAGGACACCAAACTATCTAACCTTTTAGTTCATTGTTGAACCTTCCACTCTAAGAACAATAGAGTAAGTGACATGAAAATAATCATGGAATGTCAATTTGCAACTTCCACCACTAACAAAGCCTGATGTGTCTGCTCTGTCCATAACTTATCAGTTAATACAACTGAAGCTCTATAAGCAAAGGAGAACTAGAGTACAGAGCATGTGCCAATAGAAAGCGTTGGCATTGTTGAAGAAGTAACTCTATTGCTAAAACCTATTAGCTTCTCTTACTGAATTGATTATTTGACAAAAGTGATGGATAACTGCAGTATTAAAAGATAGAGATTCAAAACCCAAAAAGGAAAATAATACTTATAGACATTACAAGTAAAGAACTGAAGTGCAAAGTTGGAAGATGTTTGATAATTTATTAATCAGAGCTCCAAGAAGTTGTCAAAAAATACTCTCATAATTGTTTGAAGACTACCAAGCATTAACGAGCCCAAAATACTGACAGAATCTCTTAAAGGGATCGTGACAAATAGTTAAAACGCATGGACACAAATAGGTTTGAGATGCCTAGAACTATTAAGGATTTATAGAAATTGCAATGGCCTACCAAAACAGATATCAAATTACAATTATACTTCATTGCACAAAACTGTATGAAGCTTTGATGAACGTGACCTTTTATACTTGTATTTCTATGAGGAAAAAAATCACAGAAGATTTCCAAAGTAAGCAATTGTGCACAATGGAAAAAAAATTGGCATTTATCACTCAAAAGGAGGAAAAGAAAAATGGTATCTAATTTTACTCATGGGTTATTAAAGCTTATGTCAGCCGAAAAGTGATAATAGATCACTGGTTACAACATGGATAGACCTGCAACAGATATTAGACAGACATAACAGTGGGCATTATGTAAATCAAATCATGAAACAACTGAAAAATAAATTCACCCAACATATCAAATTCTGAGGGGAAAAAAGAACAAATGCCAGTATCATGAAAATTATGTTGAAAGTTGAAATATAGTCGGGTATTTAGCTTCTTGATAATATTGCATAAACAATTCATTGATTTTTTTTTTTGAGGTGAATAAAGGTAAAGTCAGCACCTTAGGATACACCCAGATATCCAGATAATATGAAATTGGAAATTTAGAATTGAATTTAGGTACATATTGCATCCATCAGGATTGGCACAATTGATTCGGCTACCCATTTTTCTGGTTGATACCTATTTGACCATTTTTTAGGCGTCTTCTTATGCAAGTAGTACCAATAATAAAGAGAGCATAAATCAATGTTAAAAAGAAGAACGGGGAGAATAAGATACAAGGTAGCAATATAGTTAGTATCTTAGGGACAAGGAAGGTGAGTATTAAATAAATAAGACATGATGAAACTAGGAGCTTCAAAGTTAGAAAGGAACATCAGAAGTGTGATGGCAAGGGTACAAAGGTAGAACCAGAATGCATAAATTTTTTTTAATAAAGAAAATAGATGTTGAGATTGATATCAAGAATATACACTTAAAAGATACATGACTGAAGTGCGATGGCAAGGTTGCATGACTGAAATTTAAGAAAGATGTAAAAAAAATATACATTTAGAGATACAGTTTCACAACCCTAAATCATCAGTATATATCTTATGTTTGGCTATAACTAACAAAAAGATGTTGAGATTGAAGCCTATTCTTTGAGCATACAAAGAACTGTGGCCATAAAGAAAACAGAAGAAGTTAAACATCAAATTACAATGAAAATTTGTCAACTCCATCAGTGACACTAATACTAAAAGGAAACATAAAGCCCCACCAACATTATCATATAGGGTTTCACTATTCTATCATATATGAATATGCCAAATAAGAGTAACTTTACATCTCACAACTCTTGCAACCTATAATAACCAAGATAAAGGATATGGAAAGTTGGCATGGTCTCATTTCAAGTGATAGTGTGTTGGTGTAATGGTGTTCAAAATGATTCTACAGCTAAATATTTGATAGCGAGTGAAAAAAAATGCAATTGCTGCTGTAGAGAATATAAATTTCAAAATTTTGTTCTCGACTTACTAAACACAGTATTCCTTAATGTTTCACAAAACTAGAAAATAATTTAAACATCATAATACCCCAGCTGCGTGACAATTAATCAAACGGTAAATCGACTTCCGACTACACATAATTGCCACAAAGGAGATCATCCAAAAATTCCTTTTTATGGCCCTAGAAAAGGAACAAAAAATTGCCTCCGACCATTATACAAAGGTATTCTTATCTGAATCCCCATCAATTTCCTCCATCAAGAACTAAAAAAAAACATAATAAGTAAAACTACCGCCCCAACCGTCCCCCGATCCATATAGAAACCACTTTTGAGAATAAAATCAGTTATTAAACAAACGAGAATCAAAACGATCTCTTTAGAAAAACTAAACCACTTAAGCAGATCCCTTTCTAAACTAATCAGACCACAGCTTGAGTTAAGGAAGAAAAAAAAAACACCACAAAACAAGAAGCTTAGTACCTCGCCATCAGAAGAAGGTACTCAACGAAACCACAAAGTGACAAATAGATCAAGAGGAGAACGAAGAGGGTACATGCCCCGCGCGCGCGTGGGAGAGAGAGAGAGAGAGAGAGAGAGAGAGAGAGGAGCTTGTGGCGACCCGGAAGAGGAAACCCCGAAAGATCTCAACCTTTTACCCTTATTCCTCGCGAGGAGAGATCGAGACCGAGGTAGGGGAGGAATTAAAAAGGAAGCGAGCGTGCGAAGGAGAGAGCCGAGTCGGGTACAAATGGTCCCTCCGTCAATGAGCATCACATTGATCGCCTGTCGGGTATGACGTCATCAACCAGCAGACCCCGAGTCGCATCGGCTTGCGACGCGATCCGCCGTGGGTTCTAACAGACAAGCACGCGGCCACTGACGTCGCATCTACACGCCAAAATTAACCGTATTACACTCTTATTTATCTAATTATCATTATTTTTTCATTAAAAAATTTAAAATAAAATATAATTTATCTTAAATTCACCCGTATTTAATTAAAATCACTCAATCAATTTAGTCGAAGTCAATCGATTAATAAAATTTTGAAATTGATTGATCAGGAGAACAAAAGATCATACTCAATTAAATAGAAAATACACTCGATTATGATTAAATAGTATTGAATTTAGGAAGAATTATATCTCCTTTAAAATTTATTTTCTACTGATAAAAAATAACGAGAGCTTCTATTCCCCGCGACAAACGAAAAAGAGTCATAAATTTAGGAGGAATTAGAGAGTGTTTGGGAGAGCTTCTGCTACCTGCTTTTTAGATTTTGACTACACAGAATCACTTTTAAGTGTTTGGGAAGGCTAGATTCTGCTTTAGCTTCTGCTACTTTTGCTCAGAAGTTAGAAGCAAGAATTTGATGCTTCTACCTGCTTCTGTTTTTTTATTTATGATATAACATTAAAAAATAATATTTATATCCTTAAATAATATAATATTTTACATGATTGCCATTTGCCGCTATATATATATTATATTAATATAAATTATATTATTTTTTATTTTTTTAATTTTTTATTAATTTTTTTATATTTTTTCAGTTATTCAAATTATAAAAAAATTAATTTTAATACTATATTTAAAATATAATAATAATTATATCACTATTTAAAATATAATAATAATTACGTGAATAAATTATTGATAGTATTGAACTTATATTTAAATAATTAAAAATGATTAATTTATATAGTTTAAGGATATTATTGTCATTCAATTAAAAATTAAGCTTGGAAGCAATTATTCTCCCAAACACTCAAACTTTATCTTGTATCAGCTTTTGGCTTCTATTTTCAAACACTGCTTACTTTAGCTTCTTACTAACTTCAAGATAATCACTACAAGAATCACTTTTCAAAAAGTAAAAGCTCTCCCAAACACTCCCTTAGAGTCATGATACACTCAGTGAAAAAATTTAATAAAATTCTTAGTAAATGGCGTGGTACTTTACATGCACACGTCCGATTATCGCTACATGTAAAATGTCACGTTATTCACTGAGTTTTTTTTTGAAATTTTTCATTCAGTATATCATTTTCTGAGGAATTATATCTTCTTTTTAAATTATAACTATAAAAAAATAAGAATAATTAGTTAAATTAGTCTGCATTAGGAGTTGATGTAAAAGAAAATTTATCTACAATGTGTGAGAATAAATTTTTTTCTCATAAATTTGGTATTAAATTAAAATAAAGTAATAATTTAATTTATTAATTATTTTTTTCAATTTGACCTCTAATTTTAATAAAAAGTTTGTGATGAGAGAATTGTCCATTTATTTTGGTGGGGCTTACAAAGGTAGGAGGGCTAACACGGAAAGTAAGTAAAAACAAACAAATCAAAATCCAACTTATCAAACCTTTTGGATAAATCGATCCAATTAAATTTTACGATTAAAATCGAATTGAATTAATATAAAATTTATTAATTTGATCCATTATCAAAAGTAGTCGAACTTTTCTTAATAGTCAATTGATGTTGCATGCCACATTAAAAAAATATTAATTTACCGACGAACTTTTACAACGAATAAAATTAGTCATACATTAACAACAAAATTTATGATAAAAAATAAGCATCGTTAATCAGTAATGAAATTTATGATAAAAAAAAATTTATCCCTAAATTAACAATAAAAATCTTTCATTGTCAAATTTATCGCTAAAAATATTGTGTCGTTGATTTAACCTTGTCAAAGGGATGCCCACATGGTGGTTCTCGGGAAGACTTGTAAGACATACCTGACGATGTCCCGATTTTCGATTTTCTCTCCAATTACATGGAGCTCGTTGATCACTTTCTTTACCCTTCCATGCAGCTGGCTAACGGTCTCGTTGCTCTTCATGGAGAGGGATTGCAGTTAGGCCACCAACAAGTCCTTCTTTGCTCTTCTGGACTCGTTTGACCCCTCGTTCAGTTCAACTAATTTGTCCCATAGTTCTTTGGCGCTCTTGAACGGCCCTACCTTGTTCAGTTGCTCCTTTGAGAGCCCGCATTACAGTGTGGTGGTGGCCTTGGCATTAGATTGCGCCCTCTTCATCACCTCCTTAGACCATGTTCTCATAGGTGTTGGATCTCCTCTTTCATCGACGGGCGCCTCGAAGCCATCTGCAACACTTATCCAAGTTTCAATATCATTCATGAGATAGTACTGCATCCTACCTTTCCAGTACGCGAAGTCGTTGCCGTCGAAGAATGGTGGTCGTGCGGTGGAGTATCCCTCTTGAAACGCCATTGCAGTTGCTCCAGTTGATTGTTAGATCTTCCGAAACGCACCTGGCTCTGATACCAACTGAAGGATCGTCTAGGCGTGCAGAGGGGGGTGAATGTACTTTTTCGGATCGTTCCGATCTCTACAGAGTTGTTAGCGCAGCGGAAATAATATGTAAAAGAAATAAACAATGCTAACATTTATCAGTTACTTGGTATCCACCCAGATGGGTGACTAGTCCAAGGATCCACGCCGCGAGCACCACTTTTCACTATCGAAATGTCTCCTTGAGGTGGAGAAACCTTTACAGCAAAATCTTCCTCTTTACAGATGCAGAAATATGATGGAGGAAGCAAAAATCACTCTACAATTTGGCAGCACTTTGTTACTGTACGGAACTGTACATGCACGTATAACAAGGAGCTCCTTTTATAGGTGAAAACGACAGATTCGCAGTCTGTCCAGCCCCGCACCAGTTGACTGCCCCGAGGGCAGTCGACTGGCCCAGCAATAAATGTTGGCCAACGGCTAGTTTCGGGGTATACCAGTCGACTGCCCCAAGGCCAGTCGACTGGTCCGAAGCTGCGAACTTTCTGTGGGTTTTGGCAGTCGACTGCCTTTGGGCCAGTCGACTGCCCTGCCTCCCAGCTCAGCTCCAGCCACTCCGGACCTTTTCCTTCGCGTGTGCCTTCAGGTCTGCTCCTTTGGTTCGCCCCTTAAAGTCCTCTTCCTCTGGCTATCGTCCCTCGGATGCGCACACAAGCCTTCCCTTGGCTTGCCTCCATGCCACCCTTCACGTGTGCCCTTGAAGTCCACTTCCCAGCTTGCCCTTGGAGCTCTCCTCCCTTGGCTCTCGTCCCTCGGATATGCCCACTAAGTGTGATTCTCCAAGTCATGCAAACTCAATCACACATATCAAATACAACATAACACTCTAACTTTAAACCTATTCGCCCACACATCAAAACTCTGATCTTCCAATCATTTAAGGGTTGATTGCCTCAATAGTTATGAGGTTTAAAATTTACTCCTAAACTTAAACCTTCCCTTAAATCTAATCTAGCCCTTCTCAGCCATTCCTTTCTCATTTGTATCATGAAAATTATCCATAAATGTTTATAAAAGTATTTCATAGGATTAAGAATGGTGAAATGACTTAATCCTAGCTTAATGGACTGAAATCAACCAAAAACAGGATTTCTAATCGATTAATTTCAATTACCAATCGATTACAGCCTCTTTCCCCCTCTAATTATAGCCTCTTTGAATCTATTGAAGTTGGGTTTCAATCGATTACTATCGTCCTAATTGATCAGCTGATTAATTCGGTGAGCTACTGTGCTCACGGGAATCCAGTACCATTCAATTATCCACTCAATTGGTATGAAGTGATTGATTACCTAATCGATAACTAAATTTCTGATTTCTAAAATCAATTTCAGATTCAATTTCAGAAATTCATAAATAATTCTATAATTATCGAAAAATCATGAAATTCTAGATAGATATTATTTATGACATACTCTCATATGAAAAAAATAGTTTTCTATGAAAATACCTTCCATTTTCAATGATTGACATAAAATTAAAAATCATTGAAAACTTCAATGTTTTACTCTACTTTGTATCTAACTTATTAATGATGAATTCTATCAAAAAATAGTCTTTACTAAGGTTTTCCAAAATGATTTTGAAATAAACTTCGAAAATAATTTTCATCGATATTCTTTGGGCTAAATGCATATTACTTCTACATTAGTTTTTCCAATAATTGGAGTTTACATAATTTCTTATTTTGATGAACCAAAAACTCAAATAGATGCACTAAATTAACATCTTGAGTTTTGTTTATTCACCTAATATCTCACTTGTATCTAATGTATTTTAATAAACATACAAGTTAACTTATAGTCTTGTAAGATGAAAAAGTCATGTTTTCCCTAAACTAAGGATTCATGTATTTCTAATTAGATATTTTAAGTTTCGATCATCCACCTAGATTGTTAATTAATATCAATATCCTTAATTTTACTAAATTAAAATAATTCATGATAGTGATCATGGCATGGATCAAATGTATATTTTCAAAAGAAAAATTACTATAGCTATATGATGTATGTATGTCACGATATATGATATTTTTATAATGAAATATGAATGTTTAAACATGATGTCATAACATATGATAAGGTACACAAATCATGGCAGTTAGCATAAAAGACAATGCCTAGATTCTCTAAGTACCATTAACTAATTGCTAAGCCAAAAGTAATCCTAATTTTTCCTTATCTCTCTAGAAAATATCAAAATCTCAACTTGGTATTTTCTTTGTTCTTTATCCTAGTTGTGCTAATTTGATGTGCTCAATTCTTCCAAAACTTTAATTTAGTACAATTTTACTCCTCAAGAGTAAATACTCAACTTCTTTCATTTTTAAGGTGTCACAATACCTTGAAAATGTCCCAAAATACTAACTTCATCAAGGTTGGGTTAACTACCCTTCCAATTTAGAGTTGACACTCTTTAAACCCATCTAGGGAATAGAGAACACACTCTTAGGAATCTAAAATCTATTGGTGTTCCTTGGATATTTTAGGAACTCACTAGAGATAACCTCCCTTGATACCCTCCTAATGACTATTCTAGGGTTTTCATATGCTAGCCCCCACGGGCTGAAGTGGTCGGTAAGGCGCTAACCACTTGAAACGGAGGTCTTGGGGTCGAGGGTCGTCAGTTGTGCACGGGAATAAAAATCCTGGCCTGCTAGCTTCAAACTCTATCGTCTCTGGCGCCTTATCTACCACCCCGATAAATCCATGATTTACCCCCTCTGGAAACTCGTGGGGCAGAGACCAAGGGGCCGCTGAGGTGGCGGATCCACCTTTTTGAAATAGGGTTTTCAGATGCCTTAGTAATGTTAGTCTCATCTGTTGAGGATCGGTAGAGCTAGAGGGGGGGGGGGGGTGAATAGCTCTCTTCAATTAATTTTTCTTCTTCACAGCAAAAAATAGAATTCAAACACCTCCAAATCCAATGCTAATACTTTGGTTTACTTGGTCTCCACCTCCTTGAGGTGACTAATCCAAGAGTCCACACCAGCGATCACAGATTTCACTATGAAACCTCCTTCTCGGAACAACACCGAAGGTGGAGAAACCCTTTTACAACACCCTTGAAAGCTTTCACAAAAGAACAACACAAAGGAGAAGAAGGAAAAAAGAAATATTACACTCTAGCCTTGATTCTCCTTCCTTTGGTTGCTTGAAGATGATGTTGAAAACTTGAGCTTGAGCAGAGAACTTAGAGCACCAAAACTTAGCAGAGTTGCAATGGAACAGTAGGCGTGCTTTGTGCTCTATCGCCTGCTTTTAACGGTCATCTCTGCTTCTTTGTGACGTCAAGAATCGATTGGTGAAAACCCCAATCGATTACCAAGTAACCGTTGAACAGTACGGATGTCGGATGAACGGCTGGGATTATGCCATTTAAACTTGAATCGATTAGCAGATCGATTAGTGTCTTTAATCGATTAAGTAATCGATTCAAGACCCTTCTGTTTAAATGAAGGATGTATCCCAATCGATTAAGAGGTTCCCTAATTGATTGATCAATCGATTAGGGAGCTTCTGAATCAATTGACTGATCGATTCCAGAGCGTTCTGTTTGCGCACAGAATAGCTCCTAATCGATTCACCAATTGATTCAAGAGCTCCTAATCGATTGACTGATCAATTCTGGAGCATTCTATTTGCGCACAGAATTGCTCCTAATCGATTCACCAATCGATTAAGAAGCATTATGTTTGCACACAGAATATCTCCTAATCGATTCACCAATCGATTCAAGAACTCCTAATCGATTGACTGATCGATTAGAGAGCATTCTGTTTTCACACAGAATCACCCTGAATCGATTCACTAATCGATTGATCACCTTATAATTGATTATCTGATCGATTGATACGCTCAACTTTAGGATTCTCAATCCTAAATATTTTGCGTTGTTCTCAATCGATCCAATTACCTTGTGCCAGTGAAACCTCTCGTTTCCTGAACTTCATGCCTAGAGCCTCCTCAACTCCGGGTCTTCATGCCAAGAATCCAGTCCCCAACCATTCCTTGGACTTCTTACATTACTACACACTAAACCTCAATGTTAGATCCAATATATTAGCTTAAACTTAAACAACTGTCAATCATCGAAACTTTTTATTTAGGGCATGATTGTATCTACATCATCTTGGTCAATTCTAGAAATGACTTCCCTTGTGACCTTCACTGGACTTTTAGTCATAGATTTAGTTCCATACATGAAACTTTATAGTATGATGGCTTATCTGCTTTGGCTTTAGACTTGTACCCCAACCCTTTCTTTCCCATAGATGGTCTATGTTTTACTAAACTTGGGATTTAATCTTTTGATCTCTTAAATAAATTTTCAATTCTTTTAAGAGACATTTTTAATTTGTCAAATTTTGACCTTAAAACTTAATTTCCTATCATTATTTCCTCAATCATGGGGTTTCTATGTTTTCCTTGAGTGTTTCACCTTTTAGGCCTAGATTTTGGTAATCTTCCATTAAGTGTCCCAAAATTTTCATTGTGCTCATGAAAATTCTTATTTTCATGATAGTTAGCACAAGATGATAAAATCTATTTGTAACCTTGGGGGTGGTAGTTCTAGCATGAAATGCCTTGTAATTTTCCTGGAGTTTTTCATGCTTCCTATTTTTATAATAAATAGCCCCAAAATGATAAACACTATTTCTAAGTAAACACTATTTCTAGCCTGCATGTTATCATGATTAACACAAGTACCACTAACTAATAGTACTTGTTAGAGCAATCTATGATCCGGAGTGACCATGTATTTTGATGTTTGGGCAAAGAGTTTAAGTTAGGTTTTCCCTTATGATCTAATATGTGTATTTGAGTATGCAGGATGTACAGGTTACACATATGGACTTAGCTGGACGGCCTCGGTACGGTGAAGGGTAGCATAGAGACAAGCCGCGGGCTTGTGTGCGCACCTGAGGGACTATGAAGAGCAGGGACGATGAGTTGAGGGGCGCGGACTTCGAGGCATGCGTGAAAGATGGCATGAAGACAAGCTGAAGGCTTGCGTGCATCCGAGAGACGGGAGCTGAAGATGAAGAGGGCACGAAGGCAATAATCGAGGCTGCTGATGAGGAGTCAGTTGAGTCGTGAGGGTACGAGTGTTGTGTGATTGTACTTGGAAAATCCTAGGGTTCGAGTGTTGAGAGAAGTGTACTCGGGAAGGGAAACCCTAGGTGCGTGAGTGGACCAGTCGACTGCCCTTGGGGCAGTCGACTGATAAAACTCACAGAAAGGGAGTCGACCCTGGACCAGTCGGCTGCTCCAGGGGCAATCGACTTGTGGCACTCAGAATTCGAACGTTGGGTGTCAACGGTCGAATTTGAGTGGGGGCAATTGACTGCCCCATGGGACAGTCGACTGGTGGCGGCCAAACAGAAGGTAAGTCCTATTTAAGAGGGCTTCGTTTTGGCCGGGATCCCTGACGAATTTGGCTTTGGGTAAGAGCCAAATAGTAGTCTAAGTGCTCGGATATTGTCGAGGTGTTGTGGCAAGGTTTCTCCACCCACAAAGAGCGACAAGAACTAGCCGGAGGTTATCCGGGGAGTGATCCACTGAAGGATTCTTGGATTAGTCACCCTTAGGGGTGGATACCAAGTAAATCGGTATTGTTAGCATTGCTTTCTTGTTGTTAGTTTTATTCTTTTATATTTCCGCTTACGCAACTAACAACGTAGGAAGAAGAAGATTCAAAAATTGTTATTCACCCCCCCCCCTCTAGCAACCGTACAAGATCTAACAAGTGGTATCAGAGCGAAGGACCGCTCTTGTCGGACTAATCGCCGAAAGGGCATAAGCTAGAGAAGATGGAAAGTGAAGATAAGTTGGGGGATGACATCTACACTCCGCCTCCCTACGATCATAAAGATCTCAACTATTGGAGGATGCGAATGAAGACGTGGCTTGGAATGGAGTGGGGATGTAGGATGGCGATAGAAGAGCCCTTCGAAATTCCAAAGGACAAGCACGGAAAGAAGTTTCGCCCTAGATATTGGGACAAAGAGCAACCAGAACAATTTAGAGCAAATAAGAAAGTAATTGATATATTGATAAATCTTTTGCCTAATAATGTGTTAAGTGGTGTATGTAAATATGAGAATGCGTATGAATTGCGGGATAAGTTGGAAAAATGTCACGAGAAACCTACACAAGATCAATTGATGGAAGAGCCCAAAGAGACAAACAAAATGGGTCAAGAGGAGGAAAAAGAAAAGGAAGTATCAATTTCATCAAGTGAAGAGGCAAAATTGAGTGATAAATCTTCCACCTCATCAAGAGAAGAAGAGGAGGTATCAAGCTCAAGGATTGAGGGGGAGGAGAGACCCCCATCCACACAAGAACAAGAAGAAGCTCCTACCTCCACCAAAGCAAAGAAGAAGGAACATATCACATGCTTTGGATGCAACGAAAAGGGACACTACAAAGATAAATGTCCAAAAGGTAAAAAAAAGGTAAAATCTAAACTCATTTCAAGTTCCTTTAAATCTAACGTGGGTTGTAGCATTGGAGAAGCCCAAGAAACGAAAAAGAAAATTAGATGCTTCACGTGTGGTGAGCTAGGACACTACCACACAAAATGCCCAAGGAGTGGAAAGCTCAAGAAAATGGAGCATCTAAGAAGATGGGAGAAGGAGGAGAGGAAGAAAAGAAGCTTCCAACAAGGAGGAGCTCCAAAGGTAAGGGAGGTAATCCCTAACTTTAGATTAAAATGCAATTCAAATTTAAGATCCTCCATGCATGCTAAAATTCATAAAAAATGCTTGATGATGCATAATTTTGGATTTAAATATAATGATAGGAATAGGAGTAACAAGGTAGATCAAAACCCTAGGAAAAACATGCATCATGATAGACCTAAGGCCTTTGTACCTAAGGATCAAGGCATTAACCCCAAGAAGGGGAGGCATATGTCTAGAAAGGCGGGTAGGTCTAGGGATGTCCAAAGTGGACGTATGGACACTAAGGTTAGAAACTTGGAAAGGGAAAATCAAGCCTTGAGGGCAAGGCTTGATACATTGGAAAAGACCCTAGAAAGATTCACGGTTGGATCAAAGGGTTTAGACATGGTGTTGGGTAGTTTAAAACCTAACTATGATAGATCATAGTTGGGCTACCGGTCTAAGGTCTCCAATGCCAAGGAAAAGAAGTATGCTAGGGAAGCATATCATTATGGCAAGAAGGAGAAGTCCAAAATAGCAAGGGGTGTCATTTAAAGGAAAAGAAAATGACTTAACCAAGGACAAGGTGTCCAAGGTTAAGAAGATTAGGTTTGTAGGCCAAGAATCACCGGGGGCTCACCGGTGTGACCTAGTGTGGATTGAGTCACCTAGGGAGGTGGCTAGGGCTAAGAGCTCAAGGGGGGCTTTAGGAGCCTTTGAGGTCCATGGTAAATGGATCTTAAGAGATGGGTCTCTAGGAAGTCTAGGTGGACTAGGAAATGTGCCAAAGGGTTGGAAGACTTAGGTAAGTCTTAATCCTAGGGAATTGGCACATTAAAAGGAGTTTTAGGGGGAAAAAAGGATGAAAATAGGAGTATATTTGATAAAAATTGAGGTTTAATGGGTAAATACCATATAATTCAGTGCTAAAAATGTATCATGGCCAGGTATTAGAAGATATATCAAAGAAAGACCACAATTAAGACTTTTGGAAGAAGTTTAAATGATACAATTTAGGAGAAATTGAGTTTCGTGCCAATCTTGGGATTTGGAGTACATTTGTTTGGAAACATATTTTTTCCAAGTAGAAATTGGTTCCACAAATCTCCCCACGAAATTTCAGATTTTTTGGAGATTTGTGGAATTAATTAGGCATTTCTGAAATTGGGCTGAAAACTTGAAATTCAGGTATCAGTCGATTGCCCTGGGGGACAGTCGACTAATCCGAGTGAATTCAGCACTGGGACCATTCTGTTCGATTTGCCAGTCGACTGCCCCAGGGGCAGTCGACTAATCCATAGGGTTAAGACCAAAAGACATATTGGATAGTAAGGAATTGCAAAATTGGATGATAGGATATGGCTTTGGATTAAAATCCTTGATTATGACTTCATAAGTGTTACCCCATGATTATATGAAATGAGGCTATATGGATATCATGGAAATTCAAGGAGAATTGATGAGTGTTTAAAATCCAATGGATGATATTGAATGATAATGATATGGAAGTTTTCCATATGTATCTAGGATAAGAGATAAAAAAGAAAAATTGAGGACAATTCCATATGTCAAATTATAATGGTAAGTCTTGACAAACACATGGCATTATAGATAGATTTTCAAGTTGATACAAAATGACTATTCTTGAGGAAAATAAAGGATTTACCAAAAGTCAAGCACATTTGTATTTTTCATGTAATCATATTTTTCTAGGATAGGGTATATCCTAGCAAATGTGCTTGCAAATTCTTAGATTGTTCAAGGTTTTATTGAGTTCTGTTTGACACTAGGGATAAGGTTGCTTGGGGGCAATCCTTTAATGGTGTCCAAGGGGGAAGAACTTGAAAGTTGAGTTGGGTAGAACTTGACTTGGTGTTATGGTGTTAAGTTGGGTAGAACTTAACCTTGGTAAATTGAAAATTGGGAGAAGGCATAGGTTATAGAGGAGGTTGCCTCTTGTTTGCCTTAATTTTCATAGAAAATTTTGAATTTTGTGTCAAACTTGGGAATGATGATAGATACATGATTGAATGTATTTTTCCCAAGTAGGTATATATACCACAAAATTTGGAAATTTTTGGAGATTTGTGGAATTTCTGGTGCATTTCTGAATGTGGCCTGAAAAACTGATTTTCAGAGTATCAGTCGACTACCCTGGGGGGTAGTCGACTGGTCAGGGCTAGATTGGGTATCCAACAGCTGATTTGAGTCCGAATGGTGTAAAATAAGTGTATGGGGGGCTAGTACACTGTGTTTAGGATCATTAGGGATTAAAAGAACCAATAATTGGGATATTGTTGGGGTCTTTTTGATGTCAGACAAAGGAGGAGAAGTGTTGGGTTTAATTTGGGAAACTAAACACGCCTTTGCGGGAAACCCTAGGTTTAGGGGGAGCTAAGATTAAAGGGGGAGCATGGTTGCTCCATTCTTAGCATAAGGGAAACCTTGGAGAGGTTCTTAAAAAGTCTTTATAAGTCCAATATAGGGGGAGCTTTGGAGAAGCTTTAAAAAACCCGTTTTGGTAAAAAATATTAACTTGGAGGGTTAGGTGTGGGGAGTCATGGGATAGGTTTTAAAAAGTCCGGTTCGGAAAATTCCTAACTTGGAGGGTTAGGTGTGGGATGCTTTGGGATAGGATCTATATATGCATTGCATATGCATTGGCGGTGTAAGTCCAAGATAGAGTCTTGGCAGTGTAAGTCCAAATGCTTATTTAGCATTGTTATTGCTATTGACTACTATTTGGTTTCCCTAACTTAAACGTATTGCCAAACATCAAAAAAAGAGAGATTGTTAGGGCAATCTATGGTCTGGAGTGACCATATGTTTTGATGTTTGGGCAAAGGGTTTAAGTTAGGTTTTCCCTTGTGATATAATATATGTATTTGAGTGTGCAGGATGTATAGGTTACACATATGTACTTAGCTGGACGGCCTCGGTACGGTGAAGGGTGACATGGAGACAAGCCGCGGGCTTGTGTACCCACCTGAGGGACTATGGAGAGCAGGGACGATGAGCTGAGGGGCGCGGACTTCGAGACATGCGTGAAGGATGGCATGGAGGCAAGCTGGAGGTTTGCATGCATCCGAGGGACGGGAGCCGAAGATGAAGAGGGTGCGAAGGCAATAGTCGAGGCTGCTGATGAGGAGTCAGTTGAGTCGTGAGGGTAAGAGTGTTGTGTGATTGTACTCAGGAAATCCTAGGGTTCGAGTGCTGAGAGAAGTGTACTCGGGAAGGAAAACCCTAGGTGTGTGAGTGGACCAGTCGAGGGGTAGTCGACTGATAAAACTCACAGAAAGGGAGTCGACCCTGGACCAGTCGACTGCTCCAGGGGCAGTCGACTGGTGGCACTTAGAATTCGAACGTTGGGTGTCAATGGTCGAATTTGAGTGGGAGGAGTCGACTGCCCCATGGGACAGTCGACTGGTGGCGGGCAAACAAAAGGTAAGTCATATTTAAGAGAGCTTCGTTTTTGCCGGAATCCCTGACGAATTTGGTTTTAGGTAAGAGCCAAATAGTAGTCTAAGTGCTCGGATATTGTTGAGGTAGTGTGGCGAGATTTCTCCACCCACAAGGAGCGACAAGGGATAGCCGGAGGTTATCTGGGGAGTGATCCACTGAAGGATTCTTGGATTAGTCACCCTTAGGGGTGGATACCAAGTAAATCGGTATTGTTAGCATTGCTTTCTTGTTGTTAGTTTTATTCTTTTGTATTTCCTCTTGCGCAACTAACAACGTAGGAAGAAGAAGATTCGAAAATTACTATTCACCCCCTCTAGCAACCGTACAAGATCTAAGAGTACTTTGGTCTTGTTCTTGGAAACTCCCCTTTGACTTAAGCTTCCTTTGTTGACTTTTCTTTGATGCCTCCCCTTTTGGTATTGATTTTGGTAGTGCCCCTTTTGACTGCATAAGAAGTATATGATATGCTCCTTACCTTTATGCTTTAAGGTTCCGGCCTCATTTGATTTTTTTTACCTTGGATGCCACTTAAACCTTCTGCTTGATCAATTTGGAACATTTGCTCTTATAGTGCCCTTTTTCTCTATACTCATAACAAAGGATATGATCTATTTTCATAAATTAAAATTTTTACACATTTTCTTATAGGGGTGGCACATGATTTTTCACATGATTCGGATGTTGAAGCTTTTTCTTATTCCGGAGTCAATGAACTTCTCTCCCCCTCAATCCTTGAGGTGGATGCCTCTTCACCTTCATCCTTGAATGTTGAGCATCTCTCAACCACTAAACCATTCATGCATGGAGACTCCGGAATATAATGTTGAGCATCTCCATTATATTAAATCCCCATGCTTGAATGTAATGTTGAGCATTCAAGCATGTTGAGCATCTCTCAACCACCATCTCCATTAATAAAAACATGTTTGATTATTATACTTACTTTATACTTATGCCAAATAACTAAGTATAATAATGTCATTGGGTAGTAGGTTCTTATCTACATCATATCAATTGGGTGAATCGATAGTGAGATAATGTAGAGAACACTACACTAAACCATTCCTAGTCAAGCATTAATATTCAAGGACAATATTAATGCATGGAGACTAGCATGTAGGTCAATTGATGACTTGAGCTCACAAGTCATGGATATGTGATATCAAGTTGACACATGTATATACATTAGAGAATGTGTACTGAATTGACCCGCCATGAGAAAGTTTCATAGATTGTCATATGAGTGTCATAAACTTTCTCATGTGTATTGGTATGAATAGTTCTTAGACCTGAAGTCACTACGGTTTCCTACATGAGGAGTTATGTACTTTGGTATCGTCAAACGTCACCCGTAACAGGTTGGACTATAAAGACGATCACTGGATATATAATGAACTATGCGAAGGGATGCGAGTGATGTAGATGAGATCTATCCCTCCCATATGACGGGAGTAATATCCGTGGGCCCCTTGATCCATTAGGACTACTAAAACGCATGGTCATGCTCAAATGAGTCAATATGAGATATTAAGCTCATTTGTTTAAGTGAGTCCACATGGGGATCAAGAAACACAAAGATTGATCGAGGATGACACAGTCTATGCCTCATTGGTCAATCTAGATATCGAGGATAGAAGGACAAGGTCGTATATTATCATAGTCACGGAGGTTAAGTTAGATCTCGACTTTTCTTGTTACTTGAGTAGCAATGATGCATTGCTAGATACCGCTCATTGCTTATGTGTCTAAAGTGGTTTAGGTACATTGCCAACGTTACGAGAATCTATTGGGTCACACACTAAGGACACGATGCTTCGGAGATTGATTGATCTTAGTTTGACTAAGATTTGATCCGAATTGGATTGATTAAGTTAGACTCAAGTGAATCTAATTGGCTACGACATCGACCCACAGAGACAATGAAGGCATCGGCGGTCTCCTACACCTTTGATCAGTGGGGCATGGCTATTGTGGGACCGTTCCCAGTGGCCGCCGTCCAGAAGAAATATTTACTGGTGGCTGTCGACTACTTCTCCAAGTGGATAGAGGCGGAGGCCCTCTCATGTATTACCGAGCAGGCAGTGATGAAGTTCATGTGGCAGGATATATTATGCCAATATGGAATCCCACACAAAATTGTCTCGGACAACGGAAGGCAGTTCCAAGGTCGAAGGATACAAGAGTGGTGCGTGAAGTATGATATCAAGCAAGCCTTCACCTCGGTAGCCTATCCCCAAAGCAATGGTTAGGCAGAAGTGGCCAACCGAGAGATCCTTAAAGGATTAAAGACTAAGCTGGATCATGTTGGTGGAACGTGGGTAGATGAGCTCCCGAGCATCCTATGGGCCCTGCGGACTACGCACAAAGAGACCACGGAGTGCACGTCGTTCCAGCTAGTCTACGGGAGCGAAGCGGTGATTCCGGTCGAGGTCGGATGTGAGTCAGATCAGCGGGCGGCCTACGACGAGGATAACTCGGAAAGGAGGAGGCTGGAGCTGGACCTGGTCGACAAAATCCGAGACAAAGTAGCCGCTCGGATGTTCGCGTATTGCAAAAGATGAAACAGAAGTATGATCGGAGGGTACTACCGAGGACGTTCCAAGTGGGGGGCCTGGTCTGGAAGAGAATCAAGCCCGTCGGAGATGTGAGCAAGTTGGAGCCGCAGTGGGGAGGACCTTTCAAAGATATCCAGAAGCTTGCCTCGGGAGCTTATTACTTAGAGAACGAGAAAGGAAAAAGGCTGGATCGACCCTGGAGTGCGATTCACCTTCAGCCGTACCGGGCTGCCAAATGAGAAGCTGTAATGTAAAACATCCATGATAGTGGAAAAACATAGTCCTCGCTCGACTTGCAGGTACTCCAGACTCTCGTCTCTGAACGAGCTATTATCCCGCAGATCGGCTCTTATTCAGACGCGTGGCGGCCCACGCTCCCTGAGTCTTGCCCGACCGTGTGCGTAAAACTCTTGCCTCGCCAGCAAGTTATAAGTGGACCAGCTTCCACGCCCCACTCGGTTCAGTGTCTCTGATCAGACGCGTGGCCGCCCACGCTCCTGAGAATCGACCTGAATCAGTGTCCAGACTCTCGTCTCTGCACGAGTGACATTTATCCCGCGGATCGGTTCTCAGGCGGACGCGTGGCGGCCCACGCTCCCTGAGTCTTGCCCGACCGTATGCACCAAAGTTACATTTATCCCGCGGATCGGCTCTCAGGTGGACGCGTGGCGGCCCACGCTCCCTGAGTCTTGCCCGACCGTGTGCACCAAAGTTACATTTATCCCGCGGATCGGCTCTCAGGCGGACGCGTGGCGGCCCACACTCCCTGAGTCTTGCCCGACCGTGTGCGTAAAAGTTACCTCTATCCCGCGGATTGGCTCTCGGGCGGACGCATGACGACCCACTCTCCCTGAGTCTTGCCCGACCGTGTGCGCAAAACTCTTGCCTCGCCAGCAAGTTATAAGTGGACCAGCTTCCACGCCCCACTCGGTTCAGTGTCTCCGATCGGACGCGTGGCGGCCCACGCTCCTGAGAATCGTCCTGAATCAGTGTCCAGACTCTCGTCTCTGCACGAGTTACATTTATCCCGTAGATCGATTCTCAGGCGGACGCGTGGCGGCCCACGCTCCCTGAGTCTTGCCCGACCGTGTGCGCCAAAGTTACATCTATCCTGCGGATCGGCTCTCAAGCAGACGCGTGGCGGCCCACGCTCCCTGAGTCTTGCCCGACCGTGTGCACAAAAGTTACCTCTATCCCGCGGATCGGCTCTCAGGCGGACGCGTGGCGGCCCACGCTCCCTGAGTCTTGCCCGACCGTGTGCGCAAAACTCTTGCCTCGCTAGCAAGTTATAAGTGGACCAGCTTCCACACCCCACTCAGTTCAATATCTCCGATCGGACGCGTGGCGGCCCACGCTCCTGAGAATCGGCCTGAACCAGTGTCCAGACTCTCGTCTCCGCACGAGTTATAATCGGGATCCACTCCCATCTATCCCTCGGATCATCCCTCAGTCGGACGCGTGGCGACTCACACTCCCTGAGTCTTGCTCGACCGAGTGCGCGGAACTCTCGAGTCCTATATCGGGAATATCTCCCGGAAATCTCCGTGAACTAGTCGTCCCTCGAGCGGGACCCGAAGGGGAGACACCAGTGTGCCCGAGTCGGCAACTTCATTTAGTTAACTTTGAAGGGCTCTCTAAACACTAGATCACTCATTTTCGCTCGAGCCGCTATTAAGTGCTTCGCTTTGGCATTCGCAAAGTATGGATTATCCCCTCTAGAAGGGTCGATATTCAGAAATCGTTACACTCACATGTTTCAATCGATGAAGTTGGGTCGGGCCGTAGTACCCTCGCTCGGGACACTCATGCTGCCCAGAGCCCTAACACTTAAGCATCACAAATATACGTACAAAAATAGAGAAAGGCGAAAGGTTGGCATTGATGAAGATAAGACTAGTACAAAAATGGGGTGTGACCCCTATGCAATGGAAAGACAACAAAGAAAACATCCTTCATAACAACCGACCCTAGTTCATGGGGCTCGGCGGGTTTTCTTTCCGGGACTTGTCCGAGCGCAGGGAATCGGCATACACTTTGAGGCGTTGTAAACGCCGCTGAGTCGCCTTCAGCACAGACGACTAGACTTCGTGTCTTTGTCTAAGCTTACCGAGCTCGGCAGCGCAAGCGGCTCGCTCCTCTTCTTTGGCCTTCAGGTCGGCCTTGAAAGTGTAGATGATGTAGCGCACCTCTTGAAGCTGGACCTTGAGTGTTACAAGTTCTTCGAGGTCCCAGACTGGGAGTGCCGCCTGCAAAAAGAACAACAAGCATTAGAATCCAAAAGAGAGAAGCATAAGTAACAAGAAAAGCATATCTGACTAGCCCTCGAGACGAAGGGGTCAGCGAGCTGGTCGGGATCCCGAGGATAAACCATTCGGACCACGCTTGCCGAATGGACCACACCGATGCATCGCCCGAGCCTATCCCTGGCGCAAGGACTTGCAGCTAGAGTAGTAGTCCGTCGAAGGGTCGGCTCGAGAGGATCCGGCCAAGTGCAAGGACCAGTTGATAGTAGCCCCTCCAGCATTGGCCGAGGCAGTCTGCCTGCCCAACCCGCCTAAAGAACCATCCCGGCTCGTAGGTGGCGAACCAGCTGAGGTTGGCGAGAATGCGATAAAAGAAACCCCGCGGGATAGCAGGGTCGAGGGGCCGCCTAGGCAGAGGACGCTGGAATGAAAGCCCTCAACTGAAGCCGGACGAGGGGGCTTCACAAGTTGGCGGAGAAAGAGATACCTCGTGCCCTGGCAGAGGATAGGTGAGCTCCAGAGGGGAGGTCACCCGGGAAGACGAAGGAGCCGCGACAGTAGGTTTGGCAAGAGCAGACACCTTGGCTCGCTTCGTTAGGCGGGGAGTGGCGGCAGTACCAAGTGAAGATGAAAAAGTGGTCGACCGAAGCATCTGACGTCTGGTTTCCAAAGGTAGGTCGTCTATAGGGGTGACCTCCAGAATGGAAGCCGACCTCTCCCTCGCCAGTTCTTTCCCCTTACGTGAAGTAACTTCGCGAGGGGAAGTGGTGGTCGGAAATGTCCTCGTCGGAAGCGGGGAATCCGAAGGAAGTATCATCTCGAGGAATTCCCTATCTACATCTTCCGAGGAAGACAAATAGGAGTCCTCATCCGAGAAAGTATAGGACCTTTTGATGGAAAACAATTCTTCTGAAGAGGCGGTAGACATAATGAGAGCTGGCCGAACAACGGAAAGAGATAGGAAATATTGGTTTTGCCGAGGTGATCCCTGTGGTCACCGCCTATATATAGGGGAAGTCAAGCGATCTCATCCATCCATAGAATACCTCGGTAAATCGCAGGATCGAATGGTCATCCTCCATTACATCATGGGAGAATATCGAGGATCAACAAAACAAAAGCATGCGGGCAGCATAAGGTGATTCGTCGCCCAAGGTACCCATGACTATTGATTGACGCTTCGCTGCCCGATACATCATTCACCCACTGATGTGTCCCCTCGACAGTTAATGCAATTAGTAGAAATTGGGATACGAATCGGCCCGATGAGACAACCGAAAAGATGTAAGCGAGTCAGTCGGATGACCGAGCCAGAGAGGGCTGGCCTGACCCAGACCCTCGATTAGACCACAAACCCCCTAGTCTATGTCCCAGTCAGACGCGTGGCGGCCTACGTTCCCCGGACTTTGACTCGACCAGGCGGTCAAACCTTCATAGACGGGCCAGCTCCCGCACATCCATTGGTTCGGGTGCCGGTCGGGCGCGTGGCGGCCCACGCTCCCCGGGTTAACTCAACCAATTGGCCAAATCTGTATAAGCGGGATAGCTCCCGGTTGGGCGCACGCCGATCCCCGGTACCATAGCCGAACTTAGTCAGGTAACCTTGGCTCTCTGAGCATTATCCGAGTAGAAGGCTCATAACTCGGGCCCGGCGAGTCGGGTACACTCTTTCCCACGTGGTCAGCCCCTAGAGGCTGCTCGTCCTTGACTTCTCGGCGCAGTGGCTCACATAACGGAGACATCTCCCGAGCCAAGCGCTCGAACGGCTCTCACATGCCGATGGTGAAAGCAATCACAAGAAGCCCCGAGTGGAAAGAAAAAATGTCATTCAGCTGAGCAAAAGTATTACATCACCAGAGGGCAATCACCGTACACATGCAACGAAAGAAAGACAAAACAGAAGGCCCGACCCTCACTTGAAGGGTTGCTTTGTTATGTCGGGCAGGTCTTTACACATATCCTTAAGCCGAACGACTGTGGGAGGCATATCGAGGGGTAGATAGCCGCCCAGTTTGAATTGTCGGACAACACTAATTCCTTGGTGTGTCATTACCTCCAGAAATCGCAAGGAGACCTCGTCAGTGGGCCTTGGCATTGATGCACTCGAGCCTAAGCGCCTCTAGGCGTGTAGCTTCGGTCTCTTTATAAGAGCGCAGTTCTACTAGCTCTGCCCGAGCTGCCTCCCACTCGGTCTTCTCTTTCATCAGTCGCTCAAGCTCCTCCTTTTGGTCTCGTAATGATTGATCCTTAGAGGAGAGCTCGGCAAACAACTCGGCTATCCTCTGTGCCTGTGCCGAGGCCTCGGCATCTTTGAGCTCCAGTTGGGCCCAGAGAGGGCCGACGACGGCGTCTTGAAGTTTGGCCTCCACCTGCATCAACTTGTCCTGGGCCTTCGTCTGGAGACCCCAAGCCTTCCGCTCATTATGCTTCAGGGTAGAGATCTGAAGGTTCGTTTGAGATACGATCGAGGTAGCCACCTCGACCTGGCCACGTGCAGCCTCCAGCTGCTCCTCAGAGTGGGTCAGTCGGCCCTGGAGAGCCTCGACCTCGGCTCGCAGATTTGTAGAGTGGGTTCGTCGAAAATGAGATGGGCATGCTCCAATTGGGTTTTCAGACGCTTCACTTCTCTCTCGGCCTTAGCCCGAGCCGAAGACTGGGCCAGAAGGGCCATAGAAAAACCATGGCAAGTTCCCGCAAACTGCGAAGCAGGTACCGATCTTAAGAGTAGAAGATGGAAGGCTCAATAAGGAACTAGATGAATCCAGGCATACCTGAGTGGCCTTGAGGAAGAAGGCGCCAGCTTTATTGCAAGGACCCTGGAAGTAAGATTCCTCGAGTCCCTGGGCATAACGGTCGGCCACCGACCCGTACAGGCGAAGATCTTGATGCCGATCGGGTAGCTCGCCCGGGGGCATCTTCAGGTGGCAGTCGGACCGAGTGGGCACCAAGAGGTGCAGCATCGGATGCCCGATTAGCTCCTCAGCAGATGGAGTTCTCGACCCCTCGAGCATTGGCAAGACAGAAGCATCGGAGGAAGCAGAGGGGTTGGCAGCTGGTGCAACAGCAAAGGGGATCTGAAAATAATCACAAACAGAGGAGATGAAAGAGTGAACGGGAAATCTGAGACCGGTCTGCAGGTGGTCTCGAGACAAAGTAACGTAGCCCAATGGAGCGGAGTTGGGCCGATCGGTTGACTTGGGTAAGCGCATGTGGTGGTCGGAAGGGATCAAGAAGTCTGACCGGATTTGCTCCAGGTCATGGGCAGTGAGGACCGATACCATGGCGGAGTACCATGGTAGAGAAGGAGAGGAAGACGAAGAGGGAGAAGCCATCAGATAAGAAGGAGAGAAGAAACTGACCAACAGAGAGAGTTGCCGGGGAAGAAAGTCGAGGAAGAAAAGCTGGCGGAGCCCCAGCAGAGCCCAAAGCGGTGGAGAATGAAGTGGAGGTTTGAATGCAGCGAGAAGGATGAGCAGATGAAAGGCCTACTTATGGGAACCGACGAAGGACGTTGGTCGTTCGATGAAGAACGGGGAGAAACGTGCGACTATGCCGGAACCGTTTAATCAGGCTCGGGCCATGTTCAAGACAGCAGAACACATGTGTGGTTAGAACATTCACGAAGGAGGATGACATATCCTTCGGTATGCGGGCACAAATGGCTTAGGAACGTGAGCCCTAGGTCATTAGGGCGGCAGTTAAAGAAAAGATACGCTAGGATTTCAAAGGGTCCAGGAGGGACAGGCGACCTAGCAGATGATTCCTCTATGCAAAACCCGATCGCTCAGGTGCGCCAGGCTCGAGCCAGAGTTGGGGTCCAGTCAGTCGGACTACATGCCTCCTTCGACTAGACTTGAGGGGGATGCTTATGATCCCAAGCCAACTTGCGTGTAGCCTAGCTCGGCAGCCTAGCGCCTAGTCAGAAGGAAGATGGTTAGGGGGCCGGAAAGGCCCATCAAATCAGAGTCGCGCGGGTCAGGGCCTTCGATTGGATGCGTGGCGGCCCACGTTCCTCGAGGTCGATCCGGCCCAAGCTCCGACCCTCAGGCTCTAACGCCCCTCCAGGTTTGGCTCCCAGCCGACGCGTGGCGGCCCACGCTCCTGGGGTAAGCCCGAACCAGAGGGAAAGTTACTCGACACACTGATATTCCGTGCCCCAGTCGGCACCCTCATAGGCCCTCAGTCAGCCTCTTCATTCAGTGCCCCAGTCGGCACCCTCATAGGCCCTCAGTCGGCCTCTTCATTCAGTGCCCCGGTAGGCACCTTCATGGGTCCTCAGTCGGCCCTAGCAAGCAACACAACCACTCTCTGTCACCAGACTACCAGAAGTTGTATGGGGTCGGCGCAGGGCTGAGGTCATCCTAGTCTCAAACGACGGATATAACGCTGAGGTATTGATCTTCCTGTCATACCCTGTCCCCCCGTACCGTAACCACATACACTGGTGTCAGGTCGAGCGGCGCCAAAAGGCGTCAGCCATTAAGTTGACAGTGCCCCTTTCCTTAATCCAGTATGCACTACTTTATCCTGCCACCTCTGGGCATGCATCACCTTGTCCTCGCTATATGGCAACAGGTGGCAGGCGGGGCAGGAGCTGTTAGCTTCCCCGGCTATATAAGCCTCCACACTCCGCATCTCTCAGGCACGCGCGATAGTACATTCCATACTTTCTATTGCCACTATCGAGTACTGACTTGACCGTCGGAGTGTCTGACCGGGGATTTTTCCCGGCGGGTTCTAACAGTCTCTGTCTTGCAGGCTAGAGGCGATCCAACTCAATAGACCACCTTAGCGCTCTCATGCTCCTCGGAGGTCTATCCAACTATAGGAGCGTCCAATTCACTTCGTGACAGAATTAGATATCATCAAATATTTATAGTCAAAAATATTTGATGACTTTATAGACTTCGAATGGAATCATTCCACTTTTGGATCGGTTTTCCTAGATCTATATATCCATTTTCATTATCTTAGATTTCAAGGCGCCAAATTTTTGATCTAATGTCAAATAAACACTATTGCACTCTTCGTTTTTGAGTTTGTTCATGTTATTTTTTTATTAAATTCAAAATAATTGTCAAACAATTTTCACTAAAGACACTTAACTATGACTAATCCACTAACTAATCACTTTCAATTGAATTGCCTCCTTTAAGTATTCAAATACCCTTGCTAAATTGTCAAATAAAACTATAATAAAATGGCCACTTGACCGGTTAGAATAACATACAAGTTTGTTTGTTTCTCTTCCTTGCTGTCATCATTTTACAATTAATGAATAACTAATAAGAAATTAAAATAAGATGGCAAAAGCCAATCCGTTCACCCTTAACTTTCCCATTAATCCATCCCAAGGCCTAAAAATAAGAAAATGCTGGACTAAATAGCAAACAAATTTGAGATGACCGACCCGGTCTCACGAAAATTTCCCAACCGATCACTAGGATAAATCGGGTAGCACTCGCGATAGGCGGTCTAGAAGACCAATATCCCAAGGTTCGCCCCATTTGGAGAAAAAAATCTTACAAAATATACCATAACTGAGAATTGAACCGCGGATGTCTGAGATAATAACTAGTCATCCTACCACTATACCATAATCCCGGGAGCCCAAGGCCTAAAAACAAGGAACCATGTGATGGTTGCCGAATTGATCCAATAAAAAAAACATAATCAAATCCCATTCGACAAAACAAATATGGTGTTAAAAATAATTTTAAAGGGCTCTTTTAACAGAAAAGGAATCTTTAAAACTGTCACGGCAGGTACAGATCATGGCATATCATATATAAGCCAACAAGAAATCATTCAGAGTGAAAAGAGAAATGCAGCAACTCGTGAATTAATTGAAGCAAGTAATTTTCACTTCAAAAGAAGAGAGATTGTGATACCAAACATTTTCCTGTTCCGTTAATCAGAATGACAATAATTTTGCAGGTGAATTCCTGGATTTGTTTTCAGCTTAAGGACACTGCAAATTTGGTGGTTCATTTGCCCAGGTCAGAACTTGTCCTTGTACACTGAAAGAAACTTAATTTATATTTTCAGCATTTATTGTAAAAAATCTGAAAGTCTTTGTAAGTTATAACCTTCACTTGTTTTGGCCTTTGGAATCATGCACAAGCCAATCTTATGTTTCTGTCTTCATCAGCACTTAGAATTGAATAAGTCTCATCTGCATTTTGAAATATCAACTTGTTAAACAATGATGATAATAAGAGAGAGAAACAAGTAAAAAAAATGTTCAAATTGTTTAACTGATAAATATTGTTGTAATCTTTTAATTAATTAAAATTCTCAGAATGGGAATCTCCTACTCAAGAGGAATACGACAGCAATGATAAAGGCTACGTGATCCTTGTTTGTTATGTGATTCAGCAACTTGCCAGTATATAATTATTCTCACAAATACAAATCGCCTTCAACAGGTTTGGGAGAAATACAATATTCTAAGCTGATGAACATAAACAAAATGAAGTCATCAACAATGCAATAGAATCTTAAAAATATAAGGAAACATGTAAAGCGACTCACATGATTGTTTACAATACTACACAGCAAGAGTTTGAGTTTTCTTCTCAATGTCTGACATTTCTTCTTGATGAAATGGCCACCTTGCTTGTGTCATGCCTTGCTTGTATGGTAGTGAGTTAACTAGTTAAGAATCTGTGAGAAAGAGAATTTGTTAGTAGCATCTACCGACTATATTTATACTGATTTAGCAATCGCCATGTTGCATGACCTAAACAATTTCCCTGAGATCTTGCAAGATCTGAATATATTTTTAAAAATGAACTCTTTGGAATATTACCACCAATGCTAATCTAGTAAACTCAAAGAATGGCACAAAGGAGTCTCTTTCTATTCACATGTTAACAACATATTTGTGTTTCAACAAGAACAGGAAAAAAACATCAGACATGAAGAAGAGAGAAAAATTCATGCCTATAGTCGCTTAAACATGCCATGCATCTTTTCTTTTCTTTTCTCAGAAAAGAGTAGAGTGAACTAGACTGTTCATTCAATATGCTTAAACTGAATAAAATTTATACAAAGTGCATTGAGGGCGACTACAGTACACCATGAAATGGTACACACAAGGAGCAGCCACAACTCATGCTCCAAGAAATGGCAGATGTCTCTTCTAACGGAGCACATAACTAATGTTTATAAAGCCCAAGCAAATGGAGGCCAAGTGCATCTCAATGAATGTTAATACAATGTACAGCTTACAACTGATGATCTAAAACTCTAGTCTTTCATTTATTGTAATAGCTAACGACGCACAAGGACTAATCAGATAAGAAAGGTAGCGACATGTGATTTTAGGACAACTATGTGATCCCCACGGCAAGTATATGCTTGCTCAGAGGTATATGTAATATGTACAAATGTGACCTTTTTAATTATAGTGTTGATAGTATTGTGTGCATGAATCAGGTACGATATTGTTGTTCAAGCACCGCACATCATTTTCATTCCTTTGTTGTCATCAATTCCATCGCTTTGCATTCTTCGATCCTTTAGACTTTGCTTTTGCTTGTTGAAAAGCCATCATCTTTTGCTTCTTTCTAGCTTCTTTCTCCTCCTGTATAAAGTGGAAGGTGGCAATCATGGTGTCAGAGAAACATCAACAATGATTTCCATCTCTAAGTTGATAAAAATACCACCTTGGACATCTTAGATTTGGCTTTTATTTTCGGAGCCTTTTCTTCAAAAGCAGCCTCGCGTTCTAGTTCTCTTTCTCTAGCCTCAAGATTCTTGTCCAGATAATACTGTTGGAAGATTACAAAGGAATTCAAAAATGCTTTTATGTGGCTTTAAATAAGCTAAAGAGGTAATCAGCCTTGGCGCAAAATGCAAATAAACTATTTGCATGAAGAAGATAAAATTAAATGATATGATCATCACATGTGCAAATCAAAAATTCAAAGATACTCTTCATGGTCCTTTGAGAAAACACATAATAGTTTTGAGAAATATGATAAAGCATTTATATAACCTTCTAAAAGTAAACTGCAAGAATAAATATCGGAAGCACAAAAATTTACATTGTAATCACCAGCATAGTCTTGCAATTGCCCATGTTTCACCTCCACCACTCTATTCACAATCTGTTTTATAAAGTAACGATCATGCGACACAGTGATGACAGTACCTTGATACTCGGATATAGCTTCCTGTTGCATGATAACAGAATTTTCAGCAGATTTCAAGTTAATAACTGCGAACAACAAGTAATAGTAGAGGAAAATCAAATGCTAGGTTGACAAGATACCTCAAGCATCTCTTTTGATGGTATATCTAAATGGTTGGTGGGTTCATCTAAAACTAACAAAGTAGATGGTTTTACCAAAAATTTGCAAAAAGCAAGTCGTGCCTGAAATGAGGAAGTAAACATAGGTCAGAAGATATAATATGTAGAGGCATCTTGTGAATGCGTAAATAACAGAATGAAAAATATATAGACATGTTTCAATGGTAAACAATATTTAGTGAACATTGTATAATATGACATGCTGTCAGTAGACAACAAATATAGAAAAACAAAAGGACAATGGTAGAAAGAAACAATGATCTTATTACAACAATAAGCGGTTTTCCTTGATTCTAATTGTCAGGTGATAGGAGAAGAATTTAATAGCCTTTCAAACATCACACTAATATTGGTTCTGGAAAATTGGGAAATTTTGACTACTACCAACAGAAACAACAGTGAACTCCTTGCTGCTTAATTTTATTCTGCATATCAAGTAGCTAACACAAAATGGAAATGATGCCGTTAAAATATTTTTCAAAAGCTTTGAAAACATCACGTCAAAAATTGGTTTTCAAAAGGTGGAAATTTTCATGATTTACTACCACCTGAAACACCAGAGGCCTATCAGCTGCTTAAGATATTTAGCATAAGCATAAACAATTTGCATGAGTACAAAAAAATTCCAGTGAGAGTTTGCAAGGCCATACCTTTTCTCCACCGCTCAAAAGAGAAACTTTTCTATCAAGCATGTCTGATTTGAAGTTACAACGACCAAGGAGACCCTTTATGTCATCTATTCTCCAATCCTCTGCAGCTTCCTCAACTGTCTCAAGCACAGTTTTACCAAGATCAAGTGCTTCTGCCTGTTAAGAAATTGTGAGGTAACATTAAACAACATATCAAAGAAAAAAAATATTGTCAGATAAAGGAACTATCAAGGACCACTTAGCAAAAATAATTCCACAATCCATATAAAGCTATTAAGCAAATTGGACATGAACTAGGCATAACTGATGAAAAGGTGGTGGAAGAAAGTCAGATCAAACCTACCTGGTTTTGTTCAAAATAATTTGGCAACACATTATGCTCCCCAAGAAAAATATCTCCACCTAGAGGCTTCTCCAAGCCCATAATTAGCTTAAGCAAAGTACTTTTTCCGCATCCATTTGGACCAAGAATCGCTATTTTCTCACCTCTCTCAACCAAAAGATTTGTGTTATTAAACAATACCTGCCATATCAAATCCAGAAAAATAGTTATTAAATTTAAAAAAAAGTTTAAGTGCCATGGTACATGACATGCATAGGTGTGACTTCTCTTTCTTACTAACAAGAACATTGCCTCGTGGCCGCACATTATACTACGATGTCAAAGAGATATTGCTTACCTTATCATCATATCCAAAATTTAGATTCTTGATAGTTAAGACCAGCCTCCCGCTTCTGCCGCGCTCAGGGAATCTAATTTTTAATTGCTTTCTCTGAAAAGGCTTCTCAATTGGTCCTTCTTCTTGAAGTTTCTCTAATTTCTGATGTGACATCATAATGAGGCAGTTAGAAATTGCCACAAAATAAGCATAGTGGACATTCAGATGTAAAGCTTGGAAGTACTGCTTGAAGAAACACTAGAAACTTTAACTGCATATTCATCTTGCTAATTCTAAAAAGGCTGATTTATTCAAAGTCGTCTCCATGTTTAACTTAATGTATTAGAATTACTATCCTAAAGCATATATTTTCAGCACTTCTATTGTAGCCATAAGAGTTTCTCTCATGCAATAATGACTATTAGCCTTATGTTTTGTATCAAAGCAATCAATATGCAAAATAATAATGGACTACCAAATCAATAATGAACATGTTATTTGCTGTTTCAAAAAAAAAAACATTATACATATATATAAACATAACACCAGATGACTAAACATCTCATGTAACAAAACCATTAATAATTATGAAGAGAATTGTACTTAATGGCACGTGGAGGTGGAGGAAAGCCGGGGGCTGGGTTGCCACATTAAATCCAATAGCTTCCCCCATAGGATATCGAGAACAAAACTCAAATCCTAGAAGGGGACTTGCTGGGACGGGTAATATTTCTGTTGTATCCATAATAAAGTGGCAAATACAACATATATGGGTCTCTTGATGTAACATTGATGACTAAATATATCATGTAGGACTAAACCATTAACCCTAGTAACCACATATTAGAATTTCACACTTATTACCTAACACAAACAAACAAGAACCTTGTTACCTTCTCTTCACTAGATGCCCGACCAGCATTAACCCCAGCCCCTAATCTGTTTATCAATTCCTTGGTATGCTCAATCTCTTTTTGTTGCTTCTCCCACGCTGCATATTGAGCTTCCTCCCATGCTGCTTTTGCCAGCACATACTCAGAGTAGTTACCCACAAATGTTCGGGACACTCCCATATCAGTTTCCACGATTTTTGTGCACAACTGATCAAGGAAAGCTCTGTCATGAGATATGATAACCATAGGCACATCTTGCTTGTTCAAATAGACTTCCAGCCACTCAATTGTATCTAGATCAAGGTGATTTGTGGGCTCGTCAAGAAGCAGCAAGTCTGGATCCTGCAACCATAATTTATAGGAAATAAACCACAATGTGTACTACATGAAACTCACAGAAAATAAAATGAGCATAATTCAACTGATGAGGCAAATGAATATAGTTTGACTATGAACTTAGCACAGAGGAAAAATTATTGTATGTGACGTCAATCAAGCAGGACAAAAGGTAAGCTGAAAAAACAAAACAAATGGGGTGTCAAGTCAACCTTGAGTTAGTGCTACAATATAGGTTTCTGATCGTTTATCACAAGCTGAGCTGCAGTTTGACAAGTAACTCGAGTCCTAAGAGAACATTTATTGTTTTAAATTATATTCGAACAATCAGAAATATATATATGCAATTATGAACTTGCATCAAAATTTGTACAACTATGAAAACAAGTGCAAAACAAATTAAAACATGATAAGCTCAGAGCAACCAAAAAGTAATAAGCAGACTGATAAGATAATTTGTCCTCTGTGTAACTTCACCAATACAAAAAAACAGCAAAATTTCACCTGCCAATAAACAGAACATCCAAACTTAACCTTTTACAAGTTTACACCACTGAACAGCCTTGCATTCAATTTTTAACACTAATAACAAACTTTTATTTTAGCAAAGAGAAACTCAAAAATCCAACAGGTTGAATTTATTTGACATGCAAGAGTTTCTTTAGTAAATGTGCTTCCTTTTCCAGTAAAATAAAAATGCACAACAAATAGAGACACTTACCTGAAGTAGAATTTTCCCAAGAGACATTCTCATCTGCCATCCACTGCTGAATGAAGCTACCAACCGATCAGAATCCTCTGGCACAAATCCAAGCTCGGGCAATAATTTACTAATTTTTACATCTATTTCATCTAGGTCAAGATCCTGAGCTCTTCTTTGGAGCAAATCCAATTCATCCAATAACCTCCCCATCAAAGACAGATCCTCTATCGAGCTCTCCAACGCCTTCTGTACCTTTTCCAACCTCTGCGCGACGTCCATCTCTTCCTTAAATGCGTTCAAAAATTCTTCCTTGACTGTTCTGCTAGGGCAAACCTCGAACTCCTGGCTCAAGAACGCAATCTTCATATTTTCCTTCGCCTTAATCACATTCCCCGAGTCAGGCTCCTCCAGTCCAGCAATTATCCTCAACTGGGTAGTTTTCCCGGCGCCGTTAACTCCAACAAGGCCCACTTTCTCCCCTCTCTTGACGTCCCAGCTGACGTCCTTCAGCAATGTCACACCTTTAAAGCTTTTTCTGATGTTTTCTAACCTAACCCCCGACGACACGCTTGACGCCCCGGTATTCGACTTCTTCTTCCCTTTCTTCCTCGATGAATCCTCCACAGCGCTCTCCGAGAAGAGGGATTCAAGGTCGACATCCGCTTCAGCAACAGCAGTGTTGGCGGAGGCTCGGGCGGGAATTCCGAATCTTCTGATCCTAGGTCTAGCAAAGCTATTTATTTTCGCGAACGACACGGCACACCGCCTACTCGGAGGAGGAGAAGTCGAGGACGACCAAGCCCGCGGCAGGATTCGGACCTTTCCGGCGTCCAAAAGAGGGGAGCCAGAGAGGAACCCCGATCGTAAACTGAAACACTGAGGCGTGATCGAGAGATCCATTTCCGGCGCTGGATCGGTCGGGAGGAACTCTTCTTGCACCCTCCACCCCTCGCAAGATCTCCCGGCGACGTAGATAGTTTTTATCGAAAACCCAAGCAATTTCCTTTTGATTCAGTGGGAGTGAATGGCTGAAAATTTTGTTAATCAATCAACGGCATGTTCGACGTCCGATCGTTGATCGAACACTATCCATAACTTTTGGTCATCGCCCCGAACTAAACTATATCCTGGAGGGTACGATGAAGCCGTTAGAGATCACCGTAATTACGATCTCGCATTATTCACTGTCGATTTCGATGGATTCATTGTTGTCGACGATCCTGACGGTTTCACCGTCCTCCCAATATATAGTTTGATTCGGGACGGCGATCGAAGGTCGTCAGTAATATCCAATTGACGATTGAACATCGAACGTGCCACCGAATGACAGTTAAAATTTTTACTGAAACATTTATTTTTACTGTGCGTATTATTTCTCAATTTTTTTTTAAACTTGACCAAATTCACAAATGGACTGAACTATAACCCCTATCATGCAACTTAATTACAGAAATACCTTAATGACAGATGGAGAATTGAACGGGCCAGATTCAATTAAACCCTGGTAACACTGACCTCAGCGGTCGCGATGAAAGATAAACAATTGAGTTTTTAATTTTTAATAATTGTGGATGCAAAGGACGATTACGCTCGCCCCCAGCGCCCCCGACAGTCTGCCCCTAAGCCAAGACGAGGAAAAGATGATGATTTTTAATAATTGTGGAGATTAGTGATGAGAGGGAGATAAGTTGTGAATCACTTGTAAGCGGCCACGTGTAGTTTCAAGAGAGCTTGGGCTGGCATCGTCCACGACAATTGTGACGGGCCTGAAACTCGAGCTCTCGCTCCTGATTCGGGGAAAATAAAAGATTGTTTTTGTTATGTTTATTTTTTTTTCATAAAAATATAATTTTTTATAAAATGTATTTGATTTATATTTTTAGATTTATTTTTAAAAAAAATATAGTATTTTTTAAAAAAATTAGAGAATGAAATAAAATTATTTTTTAAAAAATGAGAAAATAGGAGGCATTTAGTAGGCTTATTTTTCATTTTCCGTAAAAAATACGGCTTTCTAAAAAACGTATTTGTTTTGTATTTTCCAGCTTTATTTTTCAAAAAAAAATATAGCGTTTTCTGAAAAATTAGAAAATGAAAGAAAGTCATTTTTCAAAAAATAAGAAAATACGATTTTCTAAAAAATAAAAATAAAAAATTAAACAAACCAAATACCCCTTAATTTTTTAGAAAATGAAAATAAAAAAAAAACAAACCAAACACTCCCTAAATCTCCTCTCTCAGTTTTCCTTAAAAAAAAATCACTTCTTCTTTCAACGTCATCGAAAATCTAGAAGTCGAAGCCCTACACAAAGGTGATCTCGTTCTCCTCTTACCTCATGGAAACTGAGTTAAGATTTTAATCAAACTAACTGCTCCGTTAACTTTCCCTCTCCCATTCGAATTTAGGATTTATTTTGACTTAGCAATGAATTTTAGTGATAAAAAAAATCATCATAAATTTACAACGAAAATAACAACAAAACTAAAAATCATCGTACATCAAAAACAAAATTAGCAATGTAAATTTTTAGTCACAAATTGGCAATAAAAATAATTTCGTCACAAAATATGTTGACAATTAACAATGAACATGAATATTCGTCGCATATTTGTGATGAAAAAGAAATTCTTTATCAAAAAAATCTACAACGATTCTAGAATTAATTGAAAATTTTGCAATCGAGTGTTGTAGTACCCTTTGAATCATTAATTTCAGATTCGTTGTAAATTTTGTGACGAATCCATGGATTCATCATAAAATTTGCAATGTATTTCAGTTTTGTCGCAAAACATTTGTAAGGAATTTAGAATTCGTCGCAAATGTTGCGACAAAATCATGGTTTCGTCGCAACATTCTAAGATTTTGCTAAAAAAATTGCTAATTTTTATATTTTTAAATATTGGCGACACGGACGGCGATGAATTCACAAATTCGTCATAGATTTTTAATTTATATTGGCATATTGGGTTAATCAAAAAGCAAAACATATTACATTGGTTTATTGTGCTAAGTAATTGTGCTAAATAGGGCCAGTGGACAAGTGAAACAAAATGAATTGAGCAACTAAAGAAGTTGATCAGGCAATTATAGGATAAAACAAATTGAGAATATGAATTGGTAACAAAATGAAATTCATCGTAAATTTATAACGAAAATAACAACAAAATTAGAAATCATCGTAAACCAAAACGAAATTAGCAATGAAAAAACTTTTCATCACAAATCAGCAACAAAAATGATTTCGTCGCAGAATACATTGTCAATTAGTAATGAACATAAATATTCATCGTAGATTTGCGACGAAAAAGAGATTCGTTATAAAAATCTATAACGAATTTGAAATTAATTGAAAGTTTTGTAACATCGTAGATTTTGTGACGAATCTAATTTGCAACATATTTTAGTTTCATCGCAAAACATTTGCAACGAATTTATAATTCGTCACAAAACATTTGCAAAGAATGTATAATTCGTCATAAATATTGCGACAAATTCATGATTCATCGCAACATTCTAAGATTTTGCTAAAAACAATTGCTTTTTTTATTTCTAAATATTGACAATAAATTCATGTATTCATCCTAGATTGCTAACTTATATTGTCATATTGAGTTAATCAAATAAACGGAACATATTAAATAGGTCTATTGTGCTAAGAAAAATGATACGCACAGTAAAAATGAATACCTCAGTGAAAACTTTAATTGTTACTCGAAGACACGTCTGACGTCCGATCGCCGATCGAACATTATTGGCGGTCTCTGATCGCCACCCCGGATCAAACTATACCTTGGGAGGATGGTGAACCCGTCAGGATCGCCGGCAATGATGAACCCATCGAAATCGACGGTAAATAATGCGAGATCGTAATTGTGGTGATCCCCGACGGGTTCATCGTGCCTTCCAGAGTATAGTTTGGTTCGGGAAGACGGTCGGAGGTCGCCGGTAGTGTCCGATCAACGATTGGACGTCGGACGTGCCGCCACTGTGCGTATCATTACTCTTGTGCTAAATAGGCCAAGTGGACAAGTGAAACTACGTGAGTTGAGCTTAGGGTGCGTTTGGTTTATATTTTCCAGTCTGTTTTCCGTTTTCATTTTCTATAGAAAATGCAGTTTCTGGAAAACATGTTTGGTTTGCATTTTCCAGCTTTGTTTTTCAAAAAAAAATATATAATATTTTTTGAAAAATTAGAGAATGAAATAAAGTTATTTTTCAGAAAATTAGAAAATGTGATTTTTTGAAAAATGAAAATGAAAAATGGAACAAATCAAATGCCCCCAACGCCCCCAAAGAAGTTGAATAAAAAATTGGGAATATGAGTTAGCCGGTTGGATTGGTCAAACTAGATGGAATGGTTGGGTTTAAAAGAACAATTAAGTTAATAAGGGAAATAAAGCAAATGATATAAGAGTACGAGTTTTGATGAAATAAATAAGTTAGTTATACTAGATGAGCTAATTTGGTTAAAAGAATTAAATATGCTAGACAAGTCAATATTGTCAAATGGGTTTAATGATTTAGTCATGTTGATTGAAACTAAGGCTGCGTTTGGTACGGGGTAATGTAATCGAGTCTGTAATATAATCAAGGTTGTAATGTAATCAAGATTACATTACTATGTTTGGTAACGAGTTGTATGTAATCTTTGATAACCATAGGCTGCGTTTGATGAATGAGTAATCTATCCTGTAATGTAATCAAAGATTACCTGCCGACGACTGACAACGACGACCGACGACCGACGACCGGCGGGCGGCGGCGGCCGACGACAGTCGACGGCCTACCGGCGGGCGACCGGCGACTGCCGGCGGCGCCGGCGACGGCCGGTGGTGTCGGCGGGTAGGCCGTTGACTGACGCTGCCCAGCCGACAACTTTACAAGCTGTAATGTAATTGGATTATATCGGTTTTGTTTTGTAATCCAGATTACAAATCATCAACCTCTTTTGTAATCGAGATTACATTACATTACGATTTTAAAGTTATTCCAAACAAAAGAATCCATCCTGTAATGTAATCTTGATTACATTACAGGGTGGATTACACCCTACCAAACAAAACACAGCCTAAGAGTTAATTAAGATGAGATGGGTGACTTGGATGAGTAAATAAATTTAGAGTTGTTGAGAATGAGTAGATGGTTCCACTTGATTGTATTAGCTTATCGGGATTGGTGACATTGCTAGTGGGGATGAATAGCGAGTGATTTATCATGATCAATCGTCATTTGTCGATTGTGTACTAGTCTATGAGATGTTATTTATGATGTTGGAAAAACTTCATTAATAATTTTTTTTTTGTTAATACGCTGTAAAAAATATAACATAAAAGAAAATACAAGCATAGAACGTTTGTTAAATAATTTTTTATTTTAAAAATATTTTTATTTACAACGAATCAGTGGTTTGCTGTCAAATCTATGACAAATTTATGGATTGCCCGTAAATTTGAATTTAGGATTTTTGAGGATGAATTAATTTTCATTGTCAAATTCGTTCTTAATTTGGGGACGAAAACCATGTTCGTCGCCAAATGTGCGACGAAAACCATTTTTATTATGCCCCGAGAGTATACTTATTCATGAATCGAACGGTACCCCTAATGATAATATAAGAACATACCAAATCAATTAAAACCAACATAAATATCAATATAAAATAAAAATCCAATAATTTTATTTAAATACTAATATGTGTATGTATGCATTTACATATGATGATACTAAACTAAGATAACATTTATACTATTAAAACAAAATCTCAAAGATTTAAATAAACGGTAAATTGCCATTAAATCCCCAATAGCCCTTTGAATTTTGCAATCACTCCCCACACAAGTTTTTCTTTGTTTTTACTCCCTGATGGATTTGAGTATAAAAGGGGGAAATTTGAGTATACATCAGTGAAAACTGAGTATAAAATGGTGAAACTTGAGTATAAAAGAGTGAAAATTAAGTACAGGGTTATTGATGTGGTGGATGCAAACTGTCATACTCAGTTTTCTAACTTTTATACTCAATTTTCTTCAAATAATACTCACCAAACATCACATCAGGGACTGCATGTAAAGAAATGTTTGTGTAGGGATTGCATGCAAAGTTGACTTGATAAGTGGGGAGTTTAGGAAAATTTACCCTTAAATAAAATCATAAACAAAACATCGGAAATAAATTGAACAACTCAAAAGTGAATCCAAATCAGTGGGACCGGCAACTACTATCTCTCCCGATGTGACACATCCTCTTCTAGCAGCCTTGTCATGTCGATTCGGTTAGATATGATTTTATAAAATAAAATTTTGATGTCATCGATCGTTGAAAGTCAATTTTGACTTCAAAATCGAAATCTATGTTTCGCGTAAATAAATCTGGACTATTTATTTGCTCAAAATCGATTATGGATGAATGAGAAATTAATTATTCAAAATATGCTCAAATGAACATTAAGAAAAAGATGGGGCTTTAGTCCCACATTGCTAACCAGCGAGAGCCAGTGTTTCCTTATATGTATTCTTGTGCTAATGTAGTTAATACAAAAGAACAGGAGGTCTCTACCCTTGGGCGAGCAGGTGCTCGCACCTGCGAGCCCGCCACCCGTGCAATGGGCGCTTTGTTGGCGCACTTTGCACTTCGCACGTACGTGTCGTCGCACGTGGCAGTGCCTATATGGCACATGACTGTGTAGAGAACGATGACTGGATTGGGCGAACAGATGGTGGCCATCGGATCAAAGATCTGGAGCGTCGGATTCGAATCTGACTGTGAAGAGGGAGGATGGATCTGAGGCGTCGGATTAAATGTTCTAATATGGCGGCTGAGATCAAGATGGGATCTAAAAAGTTATAACTCTTCAAATCAAGGGACAAGATTAAAAAACCTTTAAAGGGTTATACCCTTTCATTATGAACGGTCCAGATCTGTCCGAACTAAAGGGTACTTACCTCTTCACTCAATATAAATAGATCACTCCATTTGATCATTTCATTCATTCAAGCATCGCAATCTAAAAGCATTCACACTCATCCATCTTATGCATCAAGAGTCCAGAAAGCCTATGGAAAGGTTCGACGGTCTCGGAATTTGAAGTGCTACTATTTCGAGACGACGTCGTTGTATCTTGGAAACAAATTGCTGCTATCTGTGAGCACCAGTAACGGAGCAATATCGTTTTACGGAGATACTCATCCATCTTATGCATCAAGAGTCCAAAAAGACTACGGAAAGGTTCGACGGTCTCGGAATTTGAAGTGCTACTATTTCGAGACGACGTCGTTGTATCTTGGAAACAAATTGCTGCTATCTGTGAGCACCAGTAACGGAGCAATATCGTTTTACGGAGATACTCATCCATCTTATGCATCAAGAGTCCAAAAAGCCTACGGAAAGGTTCGACGGTCTCGGAATTTGAAGTGCTACTATTTCGAGACGACGTCGTTGTATCTTAGAAACAAATTGCTGCTATCTGTGAGCACCAGTAACAGAGCAATATCATTTTACGGAGATAGTGTCGAACACTAGCCTCGACGTAAACTAATCAGTTTGCTTCCTTCGAAAGCAACCTCTCGGAAGATCCGACGGTCGTAAATCGACTAAGTCAAATACAGAGGAGATACAAGTCGGATTCCAACAGATTCCTGGGTCAAAAAACTGTTGGAAATTTATTCCTTCAATAATTCCGAATATATCTCCTCGGTATTTGACTTAGTCGATTCACGACCGTCGGAACTTCCGGGAGGTTGCTTTCGGAGGAAGCAAACTGATTGGTATTTCACGTCGAGGATAGTGTTAGACACTATCTCCGTAAAACGATATTGCTCCGCTACTGGTGCTCACGGATAGCAGCAATTCGTTTCCAAGATACAACGACGTCGTCTCGGAATAGTAGCACTTCAAATTCCGAGACCGGCGAACCTTCCGTAGGCTTCTCGGACTCTCGATGCAGAAGAGGAAGGAGTGCAAATGCTTATAGATTGCAATGCTTGAATGAATGAAATGATCTAGTGGAGGGATCTATTTATATTGAGTGAAGAGGTAAGTACCCTTTGGTTCGGACAGATCTGGACCATTCATAACGAAAGGGTATAACCCTTTAAAGGTCATTTAATCTCGTCCCTTGATCTGAAGAGTTATAACTCTTCAGATCCATTTTGATCTCGGCCTTCAGATTAGAACATTTAATTCAACGCCTCAGATCCATTCTCCCTCTTCACATTCAGATCTTTGATCCGACGTTCCAGATCGCACCTTCTTGCGATCTGTCCAGATCTTTGATCCGACGGCCACCATTGAGCGTATCTTGAACAATTAATTTCTCATTCACCCTTAATCGGTTTTGAGCAAATAAATAGTTCAGATTTATCTACGCGAAACGTAGATTTTGATTTTGAAATCAAACTTGACTTTCAACGATCGATAGCATCAAAATCGTATCCAACAATCCCTCACATGAATGAAAATTAATGCATGTATGCACGTATGCATGCTAACACTTTACAAGAGTCCAATCGATAAGTCAATGCATCGGGAAAGGTAGCTTGTGGCTTTGAACCTTCCGTAGTGGAATGCTATCGAGCATACTAGGCTGCGCAGTGAACGTGATGTCTTGAACTGCTCAGCTGTTGGTGTATACTAAGACAATAACACCCACACAGAGACTTATCTCACCCACTTTTAGTTCTCATGGTTGGTTCCGTTTCGGCCATGGACACCATCTTGGATTCATGAGTGTTTCATTGAAGCGACCTTTCTTCACACTCACATAGGTGACACTTCTATCAAGAGTATCCTACCATACTCCACCTTAAAGGTATAGAAGTCATTAAAAATATAAGCTTATCCTCACTACATGTGGTAGGACAGCACCAAATCATCCTAGGATTGGGATAGTAGAGATAATTATTTCTCTTGTGTTGTTACACAACTTTTGTAACTTCGTTGTCCCATTGAACCAAGATCTTGGGATCTCCAGTCAACAAGGTTGGGTTACCGCTACAATCGTTTTTAGTTGTAGATTTTCAATCTCATTCCTCTTGATGAGCAGTATACTTGATCTCGATTTAGCCCCTTCGTTAGGGGATCTGTCAAATTATCCTTAGATTTGACATAATCAATTGCAATCACTCCGTTCGAGATCAACTGCATAATGGTATTATGTCGACGACGTATATGTCGTGATTTACCATTATACATACTACTCTGTGCCCTTCCAATTGCCGATTGACTATCACAGTGGATAAGTACGGCGAGCACAGGTTTTATTCAACTCGGAATATCTTCCAAGCAATTCCGCAACCATTCAGCTTCTTCAGCTACTTTATCAAGTGTTATAAACTCGGATTCCATTGTTGATCGAGCTATGCATGTTTGCTTGGTGGATTTCCAAGATACTGCTCCTCCACCGATCGTGAATACATATCCACTAGTGGATTTGGAGTCTTTTGTACCGGAGATCCAATTAGCATCACAATATCCCTCCAAGACTGCGGGATACTTTCCGTAATGTAATCCGTAGTTCATAGTATATTTTAAATATCTAAGAACTCGCATCACTGCTTTCCAATGGGTGTCGTTTGGATTGCTCGTAAAACGACTCAGTTTGTTGACCACACAGGCAATATCCGGACGAGTACAGTTTGTGAGATACATTAAACTGCCAATTATCTGGGAATATTCCAATTGCGATATGGGTTCACCATGGTTTTTCGCTAAGTGTTGACTTAGATCCATAGGTGTTTTTACAGTAGAGAGATCGTATGCATTGAATCTTTTCAATACTGACTCTACATAATGGGATTGTGTTAAAACTATCCCATCGGACATCCTGAGAATTTTAATTCCCAATATGACATCTGTTCGACCCATATCTTTCATGTCGAAACTATTGGTCAACATTTTCTTAGTACTCATGATGACATCATGATTACTTCCCATTATGAGCATGTCGTGTACGTATAGACAGACGATTACATAACTCTCAGGTGTGCTTTTGACATAAATGCATTTGTCACATTCATTTATTCTGAATTCATTTGACAACATTATCTTGTCAAATTTTTCGTGTCATTGCTTTGGTGCTTGTTTAAGTCCGTACAATGACTTAACAAGTTGACACACCTTTCCCTCAGTTCCAAGAGCTATGAACCCCTCGGGTTGCTCCATGTAGATTTCTTCTTCCAACTCACCATTTAAGAACGCAGTCTTAAAATCCATTTGGTGTATTTCAAGGTCATACAATGCTGCAATGGCTATCAGCACTCGTATGGACGTAATCCTCGTCACCGGTGAGTAGGTATCGAAGTAATCAAGGCCTTCCTGTTGCTTGTACCCTTTAGCTACAAGTCTGGACTTATACTTGTCAATCGATCCATCAGCTTTATACTTGCGTTTTAATATCCACTTACAACCTAATGGTTTAGTACCAGAAGGAAGGTCTACTAATTCCCAAGTATGGTTATTCATGATGGACTCGATTTCACTATTGATAGCTTTTTTCCACAATGGGCTGTCGGGACCAGAGAGAGCTTCGCTTAGTGTTCTTGGGTCCATTTCTGACATGAATGTCATGAAATCCGGCCCGAACGATTTGTCAACTCTAGCCCGTTTGCTCCGACGTGGCTCTTCGCTTTGATTGTCAATAGCCCTTTTATGACAACTAAGATCTGGAACATTATCTTTGTTAGAACTTTCGTTGTCATTATTTTGAACGTTTTCCTTCTTATTTGGAAACACGTCTTCAAAAAATATTGCATTCCGAGATTCTATAGTTGTACCCACATGAATATCAGGAATGTCTGACTTATGAACTATGAAGCGATATGCACTACTGTTTTGGGCATATCCGATAAATATTGCATCAAACGTTTTAGGTCCGATCTTAACTTGCTTTGGCTTAAGTACTTCGACCTTTGCTAAGCACCCCCATAATTTCAAGTATTTGTACGATGGCTCTCGGCCTTTCCATAGTTCATATGGTGTTTTATTATTTTTCTTGTGAGGGATTTTGTTGAGAATGTGGTTTGCTGATAATATGGCTTCCCCCCACAAATTATGGGGTAAGCCTGAATTTATCAACAAGGCATTCATCATTTCCTTTAGTGTCCGATTTTTACGTTCGGCAACATCATTCGATTGAGGTGAGTAAGGTGTCGTTGTCTGATAGATAATTCCAGATTCTGAACAGAATTCATCAAACGGTGCACCATATTCTCCACCTCTATCGTTACGAATTATTTTTATTCGTTTTTCAAGTTAACTTTCAACTTCCGTTTTATAGGTTCTGAAAGCTTCCAGGGCTTCGTCTTTACTTCTTAAAAGAAAAACATAACAGAACCTCGTGCAGTCATCGATAAAAGTAATGAAGTACTTTTTACCTCCTCTAGTTTGCACGAATTTCAAGTCACATAGATCACTATGTATTAATTCTAGAGGAGTCGTTGACCTTTCCACCGAATGAAAAGGTAGTCTCGTCATTTTCGCTTCCACGCACACTTCGCATTTGTGTGTTTCGTCAAGATCATGTTCGGTAATAAATTTAGTTTGACGAGACATTTCAAAGTATTATTATTGACATGCCCAAGCCGATCATGCCATAAATTAAAATACTCAACAACATAGCTAGAAGCTTTTAATTTATTACCATCAAAATTACGGTGTACAGTCATTACAACCATCTTGAACAAATTTTGTTCTAAATACCCTTTTCCTATGAAGACACCGTTCTTCGTAAGCACAAAGTTGTTGGATTGGAACACTAGTTTGAATCCGGCTTTAACAAGTGCCGATCCTGAAACTAAGTTCTTCCTGATGTCGGGAACATGGAGCACATCAATGAGAGTTAGCTCCTTCCCAGACGTCATTTTTAGAACAACTGTCCCGAGTCCAACAATTAAGGACGTCGTGGAATTGCCCATATAGAGCTTTCTTCCACTTATCGAGGTGTACTTGGAGAACATCGCCTTGTCCGAACAGACGTGGCGGGCTGCTCCAGTATCGATCCACCACTGCTTCGGGTTGTCCACCAAATTGGCTTCGAACACGACCGCAGTGAGATCCAGAGTGCTAAGATCTATGTCAGCGGAGGTTGTGACTTGGTTCGCAACATTCTTCTGGCTCTTGGTTGTTTTCTTCGGGCGTCTGCAGTCTTTGGACATGTGTCCTGACTTTCCACAATTGTAGCACGTACCCTTGAACTTTTTGCCTTGAGCCTTCTGGTTCGGTTGCTTCGGCTTCTTCGCCTTTGGTTCCGTCAGGTTGGACATCTCGTCGACTGTCCGCTTTGTTCCTCTAGAGTCGGATAATTTTCAATTATCCTCATCTATTCGCAGCCGCAGGATGAGGTCTTCAAGTCTCATCTCCTTCTGCTTGTGCTTTAGGCAATTTTTGAAATCCTTCCATGACGGAGGGAGTTTCTCGATTACCGCAACAACTTTGCATGACTCATTCAGCGCCATTCCTTCGGCGTCCAAATTATGTATTATCAGTTGCATGTCTTGGACCTGAGACGTGACGCTCTTGGAATCCACCATTTTGAAATCCAAAAATCGGCCGACGATGAATTTCTTCAGTCCGACGTTTTCGGTTTTGTATTTCTTCTCCAGTGATTCCCACAGTGACTTAGCCGTCTCCATTATGCAATATACGTTATATAGCGCATTGTCCAGCGCATTAAGAACGTAATTGCGACATAGGAAGTCTCCGTGTGACCACGCATCGCGAGCAGCCTAGCTCCCGGAATTATTTTCCGTAGCGGCTGGCGTGTCTTCACGCAGGAACCGTACAAGGTTCAGCGTGGTTAGGTAGAACAACATCATTTGCTGCCATCTAGTCAGCTCCGTTGAATTTCTCCGACTTCTTGGCGTGAGGGACGGCGGTGGGTATATCGTTGATTTTGAAGTCGGCTCCGTTCGACTTCTCGGCGTGAGGGATGACGACGGTTGGTACATCGTTGATTCTGGCCATATCAGTTAGCCGAATAACTTTATTGTAGCGGATTCTCTCAACTTGGTGTGGTGGTGTAGTTGGTTACCACCTCAAATTAACATGCAAGAGGTCTCCAGTTTGAGTCCTCTTGACGTTAATTATTTTATAATAATTAATTATTTTATAATAATTAATTATTTTATAATAATTGCACCAATATCGTTTTACGATGTTTGGAAATTTATTCCTTCAATAATTCCAAATATATCTCCTCGGTATTTGACTTAGTCGATTCACGACTGTCGGAACTTCCGGAAGGTTGCTTTCGGAGGAAGTAAACTGATTGATATTTCACATCGAGGCTAGTGTTAGACACTATCTCCGTAAAACGATATTGGTCCGCTATTGGTGCTCATGGACAACAGCAATTCGTTTCTAAGATACAACGACGTCGTCTTGGAATAGTAGCACTTCAAATTCCGAGACCGGCGAACCTTCCGTAGGCTTCTCGGACTCTCGATGCAGAAGAGGGAGGAGTGCAAATGCTTATAGATTGCAATGCTTGAATGAATGAAATGATCTAGTGGAGGGATCTATTTATATTGAGTGAAGAGCTAAGTACCCTTTGGTTCGGACAGATCTGGACTGTTCATAACGAAAGGGTATAACCCTTTAAAGGTCATTTAATCTCGTCCCTTGATCTGAAGAGTTATAACTCTTCAGATCCATCTTGATCTCGGCCGTCAGATTAGAACATTTAATTCAACGCCTCAGATCCATTCTCACTCTTCACATTCAGATCTTTGATCCGACGTTCCAGATCGCACCTTCTTGTGATCTGTCCAGATCTTTGATCCGACGGCTACCATTGAGTGTATCTTGAACAATTAATTTCTCGTTCACCCTTAATCGGTTTTGAGCAAATAAATAGTCCAGATTTATCTACGCGAAACGTAGATTTCGATTTTGAAGTCAAACTTGACTTTCAATGATCGATGACATCAAAATCGTATCCAACAAAAACCACCAAAGACAACCCCATCCCCAGCTGCCAGCGTCGCCACTGCCTACGCAGCCATCCGCCGACCCTCAGCTTACGCAAACAACTGACACCGGCCGGCGTTGCCTTTCCTGTTCCTCTCCTTCCCCGACGTTGCCACCGACCGTCGCCCAGCCTGCCCGTGACGCAACATTTTTCCGCCGCTGTTCACGCTCCACTAGACACACTGCCCCATGCTAGCTTTTCCGAAGGTCACCGCCACTACCGGCCACCTCACTGTCGCAGTTGCCGGAGAAGAAGAAAAACAAGAAGGTAAAAGATTAATTAACAGATTATTCAATTAATCAATTTTGATTAAGTTATTAGATAAGTTAATTGGGATTGATTAATATTCGCGAATTAATGAATCGACTAAAAAGTTGGATTAATTAATTAGTTTAATCAATCGTTATCAATTAATCAGATGATTAATTTAATTAATGGATTAATTAAATGTGTTTAGTAAATTAATTGATTTATAAGGATTAATCAGGAAGATTAATTTGATTAGCTTAGTAGTTAAATAAGGTTTGATTAATTGATAAATTAAGGCAATTAATTGATTAATATGATTAATTGAAATACTTAATTAATCAGATTATAATTGATGAATTATAGAGATTGATTAATTAATTTATAATTTGATTAAGTTATAGACAGATTAAGTTATAGACAGATTAATATTGATTAATTATCAAATAATCAATAGGTGAATAAACTGATTTAACCCTATTACTAAGATATTTTAGTACTTAGTTTTGCTTCGCATCTGGTATTTGTAGGATTAGAGTTCGAAACATACCTTTTAACTTGAAGATGATTAGGACGATCGATATATTCTTTGTCGTCTATAAATTCTTTGTCCTTAGTGCATGATTGTTTTATTTGAGTTCATAGTATTTACTTGCTTATCTTAATATGCACTCATTATCATTTTTTGAGTTGATATTTACTTGCTTGCTCTTATTTTATTCTATTTGATATCTATCCCTTACTCGTTGTTATCTATGATATTCATTATTTATACTTGTGTCTTTATAATAGTGATATCGTAGTGTAGGAAATTGAGTATCCTTCTAAATAGGTGCTTGTTATTTAGGCTCATGTCTATATATTAGTAAGACAATACTGTAGTATAGGATATTGAGTATCCTTCTAGACTCTTGTTTATTAATTAGGCTCGTGCCTATATGTTAGTGAGGTCAGACCGTAGTATGGTTTGTAAAGCATTATCCTTGAATGGATTGTTACTGCTTACTTTAGTATTTGGGTTTTGTATGCGTATACATCTTGATTGCCCAACACGCATCCATTGTAGAGTGTTTCTCCAGTGGATTGTAGATCTATAGCTGTCTGCATACTCTAACTGCCCATGGGGCCCATCTGTGGTAGAGTGCTTCTCCACAGGTTGTAGCTGAGGAGCTAGAATAGCTACCTCATCCTGTTCGCCTACAAGACCCATCCTTGGTAGAGTGTTTCTCCCGTGAACAATGACTATCTGTATACTCTGATTACCCATGAGACTCATTCGTTGTAGCATGTTATTGCGCCAGTAATGGCTTGTTATTGTAGGTCTCGTGCAGGCTGGTTAGAGAGGGTGAATAGCCCTGAAAATTAAAACTGAATCTTTTGTTATTCTATAAGCAAAGATGGGCAGGTTCGTTAAGCAGTTAAAATAAATAATTCAAACATAAACAACTATAAAAGAAGAAAATTATAGGTCTCGTGCAGGCCGGCTAGAGGGAGTGAATAGCCCTGAAAATTAAAATTGAATCTTTTGCTATTCTCTAAGAAAAGATGGACAGGTTAGTTAAACAGTTAAAATAAATAATTCAAACATAAATAACTATAAAAGAAGAGACCACTGTTTACTTGGTTGCAACCAGGTGGTTGCTAATCTAAGGCATTGAAAAGCTCCACTAAAAGTCTCCTTTGGTGTTGGCGGAGAAGCCTCTTACAAACATGGAAAGCGTAGAGAAAGAGTAGGAAATTCAATACAAGTTATTGTTACATCTTCTTAACTCTATAGGCTATTTATAGCCTAAAATAGAAAGTGAACGTTATGTTAATGTGGACCTGAGACACCTCAGTTGTGATCTGAGACTCCTCAGATGGATAAGACTTTATCCATGGCACCAACAATCACTCAGCGATAACTCTTGATTTGAGGTGTCCTAAAGCGCCTCAGTTCTGACTTAAGGCGTCTCAGTTCTATTTTTTTGCAGAATTGATTCTATCAACTAAGGCGCCTCCCAAGGCAACTAAGGTGTCTCAGTGGACCATCTGGTCAAAGTCTATATCCATGTTGACTTTTCTCAGTCTTTGTCCACTTGGGTGATTTTTGACCAACCAAAGTTAGGCTCACCCGAACCTGACTCTGGCCTTCACATCAAACGAGCTTCCTCCCAGGCTTATGGTCCTTCGGACGTCGTGCACGCAATTCTTGTCCATCGGTGTACTCTTCCGCAGCCTCTACGTCCCTCGGATGCACCAAGCCCATCGGCTCCCTTCCCCGTGTCATCCTTCTGGTCTGCTACGTCTTCCACTTGACTTTTTGTGCTCCTAAGCTCCTGCATGGTTAGACACTAGGATCAAAAATATACAGGACCTAACTTGACTTGGTTGATCACATCAAAACCAATTCGGGGTACTTACAGTTATATGTTTGCTATAGGATTGTTATATGCTTGTTATAGGCTGAGTTTATGCAGATGGTTTGTGGATGTATTGTATGTACACCTGATTTCTTAGTTATACCTTGTTGAGCATCTTATTGTTATGTAGTTGTTTATGATTTTATTAGCAATTGATTATTTTGGCACTCTTACTTTGGTAGTAAGTTATTACCTGAGATTGTTTCCTTTGATCTCCTTACACATGGTTCATGTACTATCTTTCTTATACCTGCTGAGTCGTTGTACTCACTATCCCTTGTTTTTCCTTTTATTTCTAGGTTAGCAGGTAAAGGATGTGTCGTGTCGCTCAGAGGTCCTGCCTGTTGGTCCCACTCTTTTAGATTCTCTTTTCGAGCTGTTTGACTTATTTTTTACTGCCTTTGTTATGATTTTATTCCCTCGTCTCTTTGAGTGTTTGTTATAATAGTATAGTTGTTATCTTGTTTATTTTAGTATGATCATGCATACATACACACTTTGGTATTTAAAAATATATTGAGTTTTTATATTGCAATTATCGAGTTTTTATATTGCATTAGGTGTCTATGTTGGCTTTAATTAGTTTGATATTAACTATTTCTTTTATTGTCACGAGGGGTACTATATATTTGACGGACAAATATGTTATCAGAGTGTGACACAAAGTGTCTGATCAACCATTAACCCACTTGGATTTTTCTCTTGCTAACTTTTCGTTGGATTTTCAATTATCAAGTGTCTGATCCTCCTTAACCCATTTGGACTTTACTCTTGTTAATTTTCCATTGGACTTCTGATCGCAATATTCGATCAACCTTTGACTCGCTTAGACTTTCCTCTTGTACTAAGTATTCTGTTCTATGTGACCCACTTAGACTTCTTATCCATGCTAAGTGTCTAGTCCTTCGTGATCCACTTGGGTTTTTCTCTTGCCAACTTTCCATTGGACTTCTGATATCATCAAGTACCCGATCAACCTTGACCTACTTGATTTCTCTCTCATATATTGATAAAATATCAAAATCCAAACTTGAGTTAACTCAAGCTCGATCAACCTGGTCAACCTTGACCTGAGGTTGATTGCATCAACAGACACAATTTCCATAATGTTGTTTGCTATCATACAAGCAAACATAGAATGATACTATTTCTACCTGTTGTTTGAAATTATCAATGTTAATCAAATAATTAATTTGGATTCGATCAGTCAACTCGTCGATAAGTCAAGAACTAAAACCGGTGGCAACGTGGATCTAGTCTCCTTTATATTTTTGTTATACTCGTTTTGGTATCGTTAGTTAATATCAACTCGATTTGGTCTTGTCTTATCGGTCATTGACTTGACATCATCGAGTTATGTTTCAGATATGGCTTTTTACCAAAAGGCGTACATGGAAAAATGTATTTATCAAAAAGCATCCTATAGTTTATTTTTTACCAAAGGACGCATCAAAAATTATCTTATTCCTCTTATACCTCTCCTGCCAACAAACCCCTTTCGCAGTTACATTTCCGAGATCCAAACCACTTTTTCATAATTTTGATTTTAAATAATAGATTGTGGTTCATATATAGGTATTCTCTTTTTCTCCCTTCTCTCTTAGCGCAGGTAACCTACTTCTCTTTGCCAAAAAATGATAGTTGTGTTATAGTCGTGAGCTCATCCCCCAACCTTTGTAGACTTTTAGATTCACAAACTTTTAGATTCTCAAGTATATCATTTAATTATGAATTTTAAACATAAACTATAGTAAGATAAAATAAGTGATGGGGTTGAGCACCCCGTGGCTAACACGTGAACTGAAGAAACTATGTGGCAAGATCTACCGAGTCTGGACGACTCTCTTTACGTGCCGCCCGAGGCCCCATCGGGAAGGTGGGTTCCTGATAACACCACGGACAGGCATACCCTGGAGACCGACCCAGGAAGACGCACACCCGAGATCACCTCAGGAGATCAAGTCCTCGAGACTACCTCGGGAAGGTAAACGCCCAGGAACCCTCGGGCCAAAAGACCCCGAGATCATCTCGGGTAGCGGAGCCCAAGGAGCACTCAACCTCAAGTAACGATCCCCCTTTCTTCGGATCTGCGGATAATCATCACCGATTATTACGGGATAATCATGACCCATAATTACCACAACGGTCTGGGTTTAATGGCTGCGTGGACCGTTGCAAGGATGATCCCGTAACCGACGATCGGGGGGATGTGGCGAAGATCATGGAGACACGTGTGACTACCGCCTCAAGTATAAAAGGTACTCCAACCCCTCCGGTAAAAGGGTTGCACACTCTCTAACTTAAGCATCTTCTCCTTGCTTTCTTCCATCTCCTATACTGAGGCACTCACTTGAGCGTTGGAGTGGGCTCCGCCGGACAACCTTCGGCGTGTTCCCATTAACGCTTTTGTTAATCTCGCAGGGTGAGAGTTCTTCCTCTAGCGTCAGCATCCGCGTGGGCTGAACCTTGGTGACTGGCCGTCGACGTTGATTCCTTTCGGAACAAGTTTGGCACCGTCTGTGGGAAACCAGTAAAGCACCAGAAGGAGCACCGATGGAAGAGCCGGCGAGACCATCCATTGTCCTGACGACAGAGGAACTAGATCACTTGGTCGCCAACGCCATCAAAGGGGCGCTCGAATAGCACCAAATCGAGCAGGCCGCCTCACAGCGAGGTGCTTCTGTGTGGGAGGAGATCCCCAAAATCTCCATCTCGCACCCCCAACTACGGAGGTCTGTCTCACCACTGGGGAGACACGTCGGAGCAGTCCCGGACCACTGGCGGGATTCTCCAGGAGATGTGGAAAAAGCCAACTCAGTTGCCTCCAGCACGCTGAGACAAGAAGATGGACCAGGGAAGAGGGAAGAGCTTAAAACCTCCCCAAAGGATCTCTCTACCCCTTTCTCATGGGAGATCATAGAAGACCCCATGCCGAAGCAGTTCCGCGGGCCTAGGATTGCTAATTATGACAGGAAGACAGATCCTGAGGATCATGTCTGTAAGTTCGAGAACGCAGCACTCCTGCACCAGTACACCGACGGTATGAAGTGTCGGGTGTTCTTGAACACCCTATTCAGAGCAGCCCGACGATGGTTCCAAGGGCTGCCCCCGGGTTCTATCAACTCCTTCATGGAGTTTAAGACCGCCTTCCTCCACCATTTCGCCAGCAGCCATCGTTATCAGAAGATGACATTAAATTTGTTTGCTCTCAAGCAAAAGCCGAAGGAACCACCCAAGGAGTACATCTAGCAGTTCAACCGGGTGGCACAGGATGTGCCAACAGTGACGTCGGAAATCCTTGTCAGTGCCTGCACCCAGGGGCTCTCGGAAGGGGATTTCTACCGATCTCTAATGAAGAAGCCGCCCACCAGTTTTGATGACTTGCTAGGGCGGTCTGTCAAGCACGTCAACGTGGAAGAAGTGCAACACGCCTGCCGCAAGAAACTAGCCGGGGTCCCTCCTCCAGCCATTATGCAGTCCGAAAGGAGGGAACCTCCGGCTCCAGCCCGAGGAAAGGATCTCCGCCTGGGAAAGGATCAGTGGGTTGGAAGGCAGAAACTGGTCGAGACGATGGACACCGAACAACCAGAGCCACCAATGAAGTACTACGGCTTCCATGGCAGTACGACACACTCCACCGAGGATTGTCATGCCTTGAAGAAGAGATTGAGCGAGGAAGCTGACACCAAACCTCGGAGGAAGTGGAAGAAGATGGGGAATCGTCGGAGGTCTCCTAGGCGAAGCCCTTCTCCCCGACAACGGCAGTCGGTGGAAAACGAGACCCGACACCGGTCTCGATCGCGTTCAAGAGGGAGGAGTCGGGGGTTGCACCCCGCAGGTCTCCCTCGTTGGAATGAGACCCCAGGAAGGGCAAGGCCCCCGCACATGACCCTCTTTCTGGACATGTAGGAGTGATCTCCGAGGGGCCCACTGGAGGAGACTCCCACTGGGCTAGGAAGGCTCACACCCGACGGTTGGAGAACTACGTAATCGGGATGAGTCGGAGTCAGGATCGTGCCCTATGATCTCCTTCTACCTAGAAGACTTAGAAGACGTAGAAGCCCCTCATGAAGACGCCCTGATAATCCTTGCACGGATAGCTAATTATGAGGTCAAGCGTATCTTCGTGGATACAAACAATTCCATGAACAACCTGTACAAAGCTGCTCTGGACCAGATGCAGATCGACGACGATGAACTACTTCCGGTCTCGACCCCACTCTTTGGCTTCACCGGATACCGTGTAAAACCGATAGGACAGATTACCTTATCACTGTCGTTGGACAGTGACGTTTTGGAAAGGACCAGGAGGACCCCCTTTTTGGTCGTGGATGCTCCTTCCTCCTACAATGTCATCTTGGGCTACTTGGCGCTCAGTGTATTCCAGGCGATGGTCTCCGTCTACCACCAGAAGATAAAGTTTCCGGTAGGCGACCAAGTGGCTGAGGTCAAAGGGGAACAGTTGGTGTCTTGGCAATACTACAGCGGGGAAGTCAGATCGGATTCACGCAAGAACCCGAAGTCACACAAAGGCTAACCGGAGGGAACTACCATCCATAAGAGGACAGGGCCATAAGGCTGAGGACGCCAGGGCATGCCTGACAGACCCGATCTATGTGTCACGAATGTGGGCCTCAAATTTAAATGTATATGAAAGCTGGAAACCCTTTTTGCAATCAAAAATATGAAAACGTAGTAAAGGGTGCCACAGGTCGTATTTTTCCTCGGAGCTAGTTGTCGTGTTTGATTCGAACTTGTACTTATGTGTCGTTTATGAATTCGGGTTTCAAATAAATCTGATTTGGTTTTGGTTGGAATCAGAAATGAAATAGCAGATAAAATGGAAAGAAACTTAGCTATGGAACTTGACTCAAGTCTTTCAACCAATGAACTCAAACCACTACTTTTTGAAAGCTGAAATTGCTGTACAAAAATGGCCTGATCAATTCAGGAACAAACCTAATGCAAGGATGGATAAAAAACTTCAGAAATCAAAAATGAATGAAGAGCACAGAAATTCGCATGGTGTAATATTCAGAGATAAACAGAGGCAGTTAGACTCTATTTGGATGCAAGATCAAACAACACTAATTTCTATTGCAATGGAATTCCATTTCCGAAACTTTACTGATACAAACTTTGGCACTATAACTGAGAAGAGCAGAAAATGATCTGAATTGCAAGCATGGACTTGATACGCAGGGGAAAACATTTGTGTCAAAATTGCTACCTTTGTGCCAAGAGCTGAAATGAATTGCAGAAATTTGGCTGTAGGAATGCAGTGCAGTATTTCGGAAACCAACTGATTTCATACATCACAAAGTAGCTAAATCAAGTAGCAAAACCAATGTTCATTAAGGATTAGGAAGTACTGATATCCACTTAACCAGAATTCAGAATCGATAACTGAACATGCAGAAATGATAGTAATTGCAAGCTGAAACCGATTGGCTATAAAACAAGTAAAATTGCAAGGAAGAAACTTAACACATGTGCTGCCATCTGAGACACGAATTCAACACAATCAGCTGAGAATTGCAGCAATGAATTTATTTTCTGATACGGAAATTGAATTGCAGGGATGAAAAACTAAATTACAGAAATGGGGTTGGAAGACTGGATACGCATAGGCTGAGCTGAAAATTCAGAAATAGAACTGAATGGAGATCAAGCTCAGCTCTAATGCATTGGCTTACTAAAGGCTATCTTCAATCGAAGGGAATGAACTAAACACACATCTAACTGGGAATAAACTGAAGTTTTCGAAACGGAACAGAAAATTACAGAACAGCAATTCAGAAAACTCGATACGCAGCTTAAAACTAGATTCAGAAATGAATTGCGGCTAAATAAACTGATCTAAACACACTTGTTCATTACACAAACAAGCTAGCTAATAAAAACACTGAATTAAAACTCTAATTGAAGCAAGAACAATTCAGAAACTTGAAACTAAGTGGCTGATACGAAAAATGCAGTAATGAAATGGCAGAATTCAAAATTATAGCTAGAAACAATGAAATTAACTAAGTAAAACTAAGCCTCAATCCTCCTTAAGCTCAAAATCTTCTTGGTCGTCAAGCAAGAGCTGACTTCGAACCCCTAGGCTCAGCAAATCAGTGGAAATAAGCTTCAATCGATCACTCTGCTCGAAACTGCCTCAGCTGGGAAAATTCCAGTCCAATCTCTTCTGTCTCAATGGATGGCTTGCGATGATGATTTGAAGAACATCTGAGCTCACCTGAGAACCCCTACAGCCGGCTCAGATGGTCGGAAATGGCTTGTGGTCGAGACACAATCGATTGGGTAGCAGAGATGCCGAAACCCTCAAACACGCCTGTTCTGGCGCAAATTGAGCTGAAATCTCGATCCTAGCTATCTTCCAAGGACTCAGATAATGATCAAATGGAGAAATTGAGGGGTCGCGCCCCTTGGATGAAGAAATTAGCTAAAGAACTGAAGAATAAACGAAGAAGACGAAGCTGCGGCGAGGAAACGCGACGAAGGCTGAAGCTGCGTAATTTTTGATTAAATACTTAAGCATGGACGGCTGTGATTGATTTGAGGAAATCCAACGGCGGATCTTGCTCTGATTGGAGCCAAACTTTGATGATGATGATCTGGGGTCAGGATCTGGCTCGTGGTAGCTCGGATCCTCCAGATTTGCAACGGATGGTCCATATCAACTTAATCTTCGAATGGACGATCTAGAGCCCTCCGAGCTTGATCCAACGGTTGATTTAGCTCTGATTGGGATGAAACCTTCAGATCTTGATCAGGGTGCTTGATCAACCCTAGCCCTAGCTCGGATTGCTTCAGATGGTCCCGGATGACTCAGATCTAGCCGCTCTTGAATCGGACGGCCTGGATTAATCGTAAGCTTGATAATTCGATCCGGTTAACTTCCAACTCAAGTTTGACCCAATATGCCCTAGGTCCATGAACCTTTTATGCCTATAAAAATAAATCAAGAATTTAGTGGCCAATTAATCCAAAAAATGTGCGAATTTACAATTAAGTCCAAAATAAGAGTAAGTTCTAAAACCTAGGGCAATTTCACAATTTTAGCAATAAAAACATAGGTCAAACATGGATTTTAGCAACTCAAATAATCACTAAAATAGTATTTATCAACTCCCCCACACTTGAGCTTGAGCGTCTCGCGAAAACAGTAAATATGTATCCCCTAGATTTACTTAAGCATAATTAGAAGTAAATGAAAAGAAATTACCTAAGGTTGTCAATTCTCATAAATCTAAGCTATATGGATTAGTATCTTGTCCTTAAATCAACAACTTGGCCTTTTCATCTATCATGAGTCATTGAGATGAATTCAACTCACTAGCCTTTCAAGGAAAATTTTGGTGGCTCTCTTCTTAAGTTCCAAGTTGATGATGGAAGTGGAGCTCACTCAAACACACATGCTTCTTGCACTACCATAGGCTTGCTTATTATCTAATCTCCACCATTAATCATGAATAGGATCAACAACTATAAAATCAAATCAAAGACATAGAAATGATAAGAAATGGAATAAAAATCAAGGAAATGGAAAAAATTGATAAAGTGGGAGACTTGAGTGCTCAAGGATGTTTCCAATGTACTTTGCCCTCTTATCAGTCCCCTAGTGAATTCCAAAGTTTGATGGAGTCCAATTTGAATAATTCTTTTGATTTGGATGAAGAAACCTCCATTTGACTTCATTGTGTCACTTCCTTCAATTGCGTGCCATTTGCTTGCTTCCTCTTTTTTTTTTCTTTTCTGTCCTTCCTGTTTCAAGTCTTCAGCTCCATGGCATTGCTTTTAGACCTTGCAAAACTCTTTAATTCCTTATCAACAGTTAGATCAGCATTTATTGCAGCAGCCACATCAGTCTTAAATCAATTCCTTTGCACTACTTTCACTTTCTTTTTTTTTCTTTCTTTCTGTTTTTGGCACAAATTTTCTGCCCTGATCAGATTTGGTCAGCTTCAACTCAGCCGAATTCAATTCATATTGGTTTCCATTCAGTTCAAGTTCTAATCCAAGTCATTTCTAATCATATCAGCTTCACAGATTTTCCTTTTGGCACAGAATTCTCTGCATTTTCTGCTTCAATCCAGACTTTACTTCAGCTTCCATTCCAACTTCTGATCAGTGAGTTGGATTTCCAGCTCAGATTGTGTTCAGCTCCCCAAATCCTTGTTCAGAAACTGGCTCCACTCCAACCTGCCGTGAGCTTCAAATTCATACTCTAGGGAAACCAATTCAGCCCTTAATTGATACAAACTGCTTATATGGACACATTCCATACTGATTTTTCCTCTCTTGCCGAATCATCAACAGCCCTTCGAGATATTCAACAGTTTGCAACTTACTCATTTCAACAGCTATCCCTGCAATTCAGCTCAGATTTGTTTGTCTTCCTTTTAGCTTTTGTACAGCCTTTAAACTTCTTTTCAGCTTCGGTACAGCTTGTTTCCAGATTTTCTCACAGCTGCCAGTTAATCTTCTAGCAGGGTTTCCAGATTTGTAGTCTTTGATCAGCTCAGAATTCGGCTTAATGCTTCAGATTTTCCAGCTCAGAATTTCTGCTTAAACTTCACTGCATTTTTCCAACTGCAATTCATCCTCTGAATTGTTTTGTTTCAAGCTTCAGTTCCATGCATCCATTGGTTTTTCTTAAATCCGAAATTGAATGTGCACCTTCAACTTCAGATACATTTACACTTAATATCTTGATTCATAGCTTCTTAAAATTCAGATTGCATGCTTATAATGCAAGGCAGGGCAGATTTGGGAAGTTTCAGAATTTCTTCTCAGCTTTTGGTCAGCATCCAAACTTGTTTCCTGATCCACAGCCTAGCAATCCTAATTCAGCTTCAACTTGATACACACTTGTGCTGAAACTATTTAAATGGAATGCAACCTTCTGAAATTTTTTTCTTGCAATATTTCTATTCAACTCTCAATCCTATGCAGCTGCAGTTTCCACTTACTCATTTCAAATCAGCACATTGAATTTCAGCCTTTGCCTTCACTGCATTTCTGTTTTTTTTTCTGCTGCAATTCCAGCTCACGATTTCAATTTCAAACTCTAGAATTGTGAGGTTATTCATCCTTGCATCCTCTAATTCAGTTCTAGCTCAGAATTTCTGCATTTTTCCCACTGCAATTCATCTGATTTCTTGGTCACTGCACTTTACTGCAATTGTCTTTTCTCTGTTTTTTTTTCGAAATCCAATCAGCCACCTCCTTGTGATCAATAGTGGATGGCTCAACAATTTATGGCATGTTCATGTACTCCATTTCCAGATGAATAGCCCTAACAACCACTTTCAGTTTTCAAGTTGGTACAAAATCGATTTTATGGTGTCTCAATTTAAATCCTTCATGTGTTTCAATTCTGAATTTTTCCAATACAGGTTTAGTTCATAGAAACCAGCTGTTCACAGGAGCTTCTCAGCTTCCATTCGATCAGGTTTAATGTTCCAAGATTCCCCAAAAACTCAGCTATCAAATGCTCTTCCTCCTTTACTTTAGCACAGATTTTTTTTTTCTGTCATCAGGCTGGCTACTTCCTGATTTGCAATTTCTGTTTGATACAATCTAATACAGATTTCAGCTGCAAATTCATTCCATTCCATTCCATATCAGTAGATCGGATTCCAGCCTCATCAATGCACAGATTTCTGCAATAGCTAAATGTTTTCTGCAATAGCACAGATTTTCTGCAATAAACAAATTTCTGCTGCCATGTTTCAGATTTGATCAATCTTCAGCATAGCTAAATGCAAGGTACAGTTGTAGTTCATCTTGATGCAAAGTTCACTGATTTTCAATGCAAGGTACAGCTGCAAGTCCAAGCTTTACTGATTTTTTTTCTATGACACAACTTTGCTTTTGCTTGCGTGCCATTTTGTCTTTTCATTGCAGACTTCTTCTTCAAAAATGCTTCACTTAATTTCGGCACTGCATCACTGAAATCAAGTGATACCGAAACAATCTCTTCTTCTTTGAATTCCTTGCTTTTGGATTCAATCTTTTGACCACTTCTTCTCCATTTTTGTCTCAGAATTTTCTTTTGAAATGGCACGGATTTTTTTCATTGCTTGCCACTTAAATCTTCAAAATATGATAAGGAAGCTCCATCTCCAATTGCTTCCACCTCTCTTGCTCATTCTTGGTACCAAACCTAACTCCTTTGGCACAAAAATTTTTTTTCTTTCGAAATGATGATGCTCTTTGATAAAAATTGCTTCTCTATCACTAGTCACTCCCCCACACTTAAATCTTTGTCCGTCTCGGGCAAAATAGCATTAGAAACATTCCAAACAAACAAGCCCATAGAAAAGTGGGGTTAAGAATAGGAAATAAGTAAAGAAAAATGGATTGAACATGATTTTTGCCAAAATTGATATGGAAAGGTAAACAAAGTGATTAGTCTCTATAGATGTGATCCAATCATTGAAATATGATTTTGATAGAACCTAAGCAAGTTCTAGAGCACAATAACATATGTGTATCACAAAATAAGGCTAATCTCACTAGGCAAAAATAATTCATCTCAAGTCATCAATTAAGAATCTAAAGCTAAATAGTACTCAAGCATCCAAGAATTCATCCATTAGCTCAAACCCTAAGTTTTGACAACTAAATTTAATTGATTTTCAAAGGACTCTAAAATGACAACCAGTTAACCTAGAGGGTATTTACAATGACTCCTATACATTCTACTCTACTCATTCATTTATTAGCAAGGACTCAATTTAAAGGAAAATTCTAGAAGTCCTAATAGTGAAAGAAAATGCAAGAAAAGAAAATATAAGAAAGAACAATCTCCCCTTTATTTCTGGTGGACGGAGCCTATCCAGAAGTAGCCTCCATCGTGGTAGTGGAGGAACATGGGTGGCTGAGAGAATTAGAACTCCCCCACACTTGAATTTCACAAAATTTTGTTCAGGTGGCCGCAGGCGATTCAGGTTCAAGATCCATTGAAGGAATGGAGGGCTATGGATTAAAGTAAGATCTTCTCCTCCTTCTTGATTTCGAAGTCCTTCCAGGAGGCTGGAGTCTGTTCAGTTGGAGCACCCACTCCTGAAGTCTTCTGGACCCTGCAAAACAATGTAATACCTCTCTCAAGTGTTCAGGGTCAGAAAGAAATAAAATAATATCAGTCTCTGCATGAAATGAATCCAAAACTGCATCATATCCAATTAAATCAAATTCTGGTATCTCAATGAATTTTTCACAATTATTTCCTACAAAATTTGCATCCAGAAATTTATCACAAATAATGAAATCAATTTTTGGCACTTCAATAAAAATTTCGCAATTATTTTCTGCCAAGGATGTATCAAGCAATGTATCACAGCCAATAAAATCAATTTTCGGTACCTCAGTGAATTTTTCACAATTATTTTCAGCATAAGATAAATCAAAAGACTCATCACAACAATTAACAACACTAGGCACTTCTAAAAAATTTTCACACTCAGCATTGGCATCTGATGTAGTACAACATGCTTCATTTTCAGCAAATTCAATACTAGGTACCTCTAGGGATTTTTCACAATTAAATTCTACAAGAGATGCATCCCTAGGTGTATTAAAAACAATAAAATCAGTTTGAGGTACCTCTATGCAATTTTCAGACAAAATAGGAGGAGTATTTACCTGATAGTGCTGAAAAATACCTGGAGGCTCTACAAAAGTAGATGTATCCGTGTTCTTCTCCTCATCATGTTCAAGTTCTGGTGGACACTCAAATAAAACAGGTGATCCTTGGGTTCTTGCTTCCACCATGCAAGTCCCTACACTTTCTGGTAATTGTGGTGGTCCCTGGGGCTTTGTGCAATCCCCTACACCTATGGAATCATCTCCCATGCATGTTCCCTCAACCATTCTTGTATCAACCAAATTAGAAAAATTAGGACCATCAATAGCAATATTCTTACAAAATAAAAGTTTAGAAGGGTCCTGAAAAGTTTCAGAGTCGAAGTCAAGACTATTACAAGCTCTACTATCCATCTCCTCCCAGGCCACTAAATCAGTAGGAGTGGGTGATTCTTGGGGCTCAGTGCAATCCCCTACACTCTCAATCCTATCCTCTGAATTTTCTGATGCATCAATCAATATAGGTGGTTCCTGGGGCTCTGTGGAATCCCCTACACCTATAGATTCATCTGATTGTCCTGATCTTTGAGCTTTTATCTTATTCAATCGATCTTGCATGTTTTGAAACCATTGTTGTTGTTGTTCTTGTAAACTTTGCTGTTGTTGTAGGATTTGTTTACACATCTCCATCATCCTTTGGTGGAGAGCCTCATCCCAATCAGGATCATCAAAGCCTCCTTGATTAAACTGCTGAAATGGGAGGGGCTGAAAATTCTGAGTGTCTTGCTGAAAATTCTGTCCTTGAAACTGGAAATCTTGCTGAAAATGTTGAAATTGTGGTTGAAAGGATGGTTGAACTTGCTGAGAATGGTAGCCCTGGAAATCTTGGATCTGAGGTTGAAATTGTGGTGGTAAAAACTGAGATTGCGCGGGCTGGAAATTCTGGTTTTGTTGCTGAAAATTCGGCTCGTATGGCTGTGAATATTGAAGAGGTTGTTGAAAATTCTGTATAGGTTGAAATTCTTGCTGCCATGGCTGAGGTGGAAGCTGAAATTGATTATTTTGGGGCTGAAAACTTTCAAAAGGCTGCTGGAAATTTTGTGGTTGCTGAAATTGTTGTAATGGTGGCTGAAAAAACTGATTGGGTTGCTGAAAATTCGAATGTGATTGCTGAAATGGTTGCTCAAAATCCTGGAATTGTGGCTGCCCACTCTGAATTTGTGGCTGGAAATTTGGTTGATTTTGCTGAAAATTTTGGAAAGGCTGAAAAAACTGATTTGTTGACTGATTGAATGGTTGGTTCTGCTGAAACTGTGGACACGACTGCTGGTAAGTAGATGAAAACATTTTGAACCTGCAGCCCTGTAACAAAACAAACAAGAAAAATGACAGTACCCGTATACAAAAGATAAAGCAAAATAAAATAGAACCAATGATATGTCTAAAAGCATACAAGCAAAAATCAACAAATCAACTAGTTGCTTCCCCGGCAACGGCGCCAAAAATTTGACGGACCCGAAATACTATGTTAAAGTTGTCACGAAAGGTGTGGATCCGTCAGATTTTATAAATGAATGAATAACTGAAAACTCTTTTTACAATCAAAATCTGAAAATGTAATATAGGGGCCACAGGTCGTATTTTTCCTCGGGACTAGTTGAAGTTTGTTTGATTCGCGCTTGTATTTATGTGTCATTTGATTTTTGGGTTTCGAATAAAGTTTGGGCAAACTAAATACACATGAATAGCACAGTAAAATCAGAAACAACCAAAATTGAAACACGTAATAAAGCTGAGTTCAAGTACATAAAGACACTCCTAGGTATGTTCAATCTTAATCCGACTCAATGCTTAAACTTAACTGAAAAATCACACACAGAAATGGCAGCAACTTGATACACAGACAATAAAAGCTAATGTGCCGAAATTGATACTAAGCAGAACTTAATGTAGAGATGGGATCTAACATTCAGAAACTACTTAATGCCAACACACTGACTTCAAATGTAATGATACTCCAAAAGTTGTGTTAATTTTTGACATAAATCCATGCCGAACCTTTATTTGATTCAAGATACAGAATTTCAAGTCCAAATGCAGAAACAATAACTGAGATTCAGTAACAAGCTGGATGGAAAACCAGATTTCAGCACTAAGCTAATGAGCAGGGAATGAGATCAGAATTCAGAAACAGATTGAATGCAAAGATGGAACACAAATCAAATCGTGATTCTAAGACAAGAAACTAATGACTTGATACACAGGAGAACACTCAATTCAGAAACAATCAGCACGCAGAATTAAACTCAGAGTTGCAGAAATGAAAGAAACTTTCAGAATTGAATGTTGAATCTGGTAGAATTTGAGGCTGACATGAATGCAGAAATTCCAGATGCAGAGACACAGATTCAGTAACAATTTGTTGATACACTAAAACTGATACTTAGAATTCAGATGGATCAGTTCAGGATTGTAGCGGAAACTTGGCACAAACAAAACTGTCATGGCAGAAATGAATCTGCAGAAATTCACTTTCATGCAAAGAAGAAATCAGAAATCACTTGATATGCAGGTTCAAAACTTGATACTCAACATGGAAAAGCTAAACTTGATACAATTTGCTAAAATTATAGCTAGCTAGGTGTAGAAACGCCCAGGATAGAGCAGTTTGCCTGGAATTGCAGAAATAGCAAACTGATATGAATCAATTGAAGTCGAGTGCAGTAATCCCAAATAAGAAAAGATTCTCAAAAGCTAGAACTAACTTGATATGGAAATCAAGACTGAAAAACCGAAACTAGCATAATTTGGAAACTTAAGTTGCAGAAATGAAAGTTGGCACGCAAGCACCAAGGATTTGATACGCAAGCATAAAACACAGAAATAAACTGTAATTAAATGAAATCTATCACTAACAAGCTAGCTAACTGAGGGAAGAACATATTAAAACCACTAATTAAGCAGAATTAAGCCCGAAAGGTTAACTACAGCAGCTGAAACAGAACATGCAGTAATGAAACTATAGCAGAATTCGAAATTACAGCTAAAACAGAAAAATTAACTAAGAAAAACTAAACCCCAATCTCTTCTCGAGCTCAAGATCTTCTTGGTCGTCAAGCAAGAGCTGGCTTCGAACCCCTAGGCTCAGCAAATCAGTGGAAATCAGCCTCGCTTGATGAACTCTGCTCAAACTGCGTCATGTGGGGAAATCCAATCCGAACCCCTTCGATCTCAAATAATGGGATGACGATGAAGATTTGAAGACCTCTGAGCTCACCTGAGAACCCCTACAGGTGGCTCAGATGATCTGAAATGGCTTGTCGATGAGATTCGAGTGGTCAGACCACAGAGCCACCGAAACCCTCAAATAGCTCTGTCCGGCGCGAATTCGAGCTGAATTCTCCAACAAAACTGTCCTCCAAAGATCCAGAAGATGATCCAAGGTCGAGATTGAGTGGTCGCGCCCCTTGAATTGAAGAAAAAATGACTGAAGAACTGAAGAAGACGAAGAAACCTACTGTAGCGGCGGAGACGCGACGAGGAAGGAAGGCTGCTGCGTTTTGATTAAATAGTTATCAACGGACGGCCCAGATTGATTGGAGGAGATCCAACGGCTGATCTTGCTCTGATTTGATCCAAATTTTTATGATGATGATCTGGAGTCAGGATCTGCCTCGTGGTAGCTCGGATCCTCCAGATGTGCAATGGATGGTCCAGATCAACTTAGTCTTGAATGGACGATCTAGAGCCCTCCTTGCTTGATCCAACGGTTGATTGAGCTCTGATTGGAATGAAACCTTCAGATCTTGATCATAGAGCTTGATCAACCCTAACCCTAGCTCGGATTGCTTCAGATCGTCCCGGATGGCTCAGATCTAGCCGCTCTTGAATCGGACGGCTCGGATTAATCGTAAGCTTGACAATTCGATCCGGTTCACTTCCGACTCAAGTTTGACCCAATATGCTCTAGGTCCAAGATCCTTTCATGCCTACAAAAATATATCAAAAAATTAGTGGCCAAATAATCCAAAAATGTGTAAATTTGTAATTAAGTCCAAAATAAAAAGTAATCCTAAAACCTAGGGCAATTTCACAATTAAGCAATAAAAACATAGGTCAAACATGGATTTTAACAACTCAAATGATCAATAAAATGGTATCTATCACCTACCTTCAAGGAAGGTGACCAGCTGCAATTTGAGGAGATAACTTGATCTTCTTAGCTTCTCCTTAGGTCGGCAACAGCTGTAGGAGAAGGAGAAGGTTCTTCCAAGCAAGGAGAAGGAGAGACCACTTCTTTGTGGCCGGCGGCAACTAGGGTGTTCCTTGGTTGGCCGAGGCATGTAGAGAAGGAGAAGAGGTGGTGCTAGGTTTGTTTGGTGACTTCGGTTATTGGTAGATCGTCGCCCACATGACGTCTAAGAAGGGGAGGGTCATACAATAGAAGATCACGAGGTAACGAGAGGTATAATCTTCTCTTACGGCTCTTTGATTTCTATTATTTCATGTGATGATTAATTATCTTTGTTGATTAATTATTGTTTAATTAATTGTACAATAATTAATTATCTTGGACCCTGATAATAAACACAAAAACCGACAATTACTCGTCGTCTTTTCTGTGACTAATTGGTTAGGAGAGTTACAATGCTTGAACTTTGGGTTTGGCTAAGTTGTAACTCGAATCAATTAGTACGACGACGAGACGGTCGTTTGGGAGATAAGTCTCCATTCGGATTAAATTTTTAATCCGTAGACATAGAGAGGGCTCTCATGGACGACCAGGTATTCACATAGGAAACCCGCCAAGCTATCCAACACAACCACCGTCATAAGTTATATGTGAGGTCGAGTGGGTAGAGTTGTGACACTATATACACTCTGTCATTACTAGTCCTAAGTGACTGAGTGGACAGTATGTTGGTGAAGCCCTCACTCCTACTCCATGTCATATGGGGGAGACATCTCTCTCGTCTCCTCGTATCACTGAAAAGAGGAGGGATCCTTACATGTTGCCACACTTCGAAAATCACTAACCCATGATTGACCAAACGGAGCAGCACAGAGCAATTTACACACCCACACTTTCTGATAACCACTAACACCTACGTGGTTGGGTGTGCAGATCCAATATGTCTGACAATCGTTTCAACCACAAGGGAGTCAAAGGGTCGACATCTAAGCAACAGTGCAAGGATGGTACATAATACTAAACCACACACACCCACCTAATCATCATTCATATAACAATAAGGGCATGCATAAATCATAAATATGTATTAATACCAATCAACAATACAACTAGGTATACAAGTAGAGATATAACTAGTGATCAACCTAATGTCAAGTATGGTATGCAACTCTCCTATGCACACGTACATCCGTGTTTACTCTACAGGACTGTATTGACATAAACATGATTGTTTCAAGTCCAAGCAGCTAAGTATCAAGTAAAGATAACCAAGAGTAAATATAAGATAAATAAACATAATGTATCAAACCAAGTCATGCATAAAAGGGCAATATCTACATAATCAAAGCTAGAAGTACCTACCTCAAATGAAGATGCCCGTCAGTGAAGAGAACACACCCACTCTCCATACCTCCCCCCCCCCCAGCGTCCAGAAATCCAAAAGCAAATAAAGTGTTATGTATCAAATGATATAATTTTTAACAATCAACACGAGTAGTATTTAGCTAAACTAATTATTAACCCCTATTAGGATTAATCTTAATTATCATGTTCATTTAATTAAACCTAATTATTAGCTCAAGCTATTGAGATTAGGTTTAAATTATGTTTTAACCCAAACTGAAATCCCTCCCAATATATATAGCCTGAGTCAAACAACTCACCTAGGGCATGGTTTCAACCTTGGGATTCCGAATAGTACACTATAAACTACACCAATACTAATGAAACCTGTTGGTGCTAGAAGCACCAAAGTCAAACATATGTTTTGTAAGATTTGGTTGTGATCTAACAAGCTTATTAAGTGTGCAGGAAAGTCCTAGGTACTCTAGGCACTAAGTCCTGGTTCGTTGAATTGAGCACTAAGTCCTGACGTAAGATTGGACAATAAGATCTAGTGAGTGAAGCTGGGCACTAAGACCTGGTCGAGGACTGGGCACCGAAGACCTGGTGAGTGAAGCTGGGCACTAAGACCTGGTCGGGGACTGGGCACCGAAGACCTGGTGAGTGAAGCTGGGCAAAAGTTCAACCGGAGGAACCGGTTGGCAAAAATGTAAATTCTCCTGAGAGGAGTAGATGAGGACGCGTTCCCCGTAGGAGGGAACATTAGGCATCAGTTCGACCTAGGGTTGCATTTGGGAGACTCAAAGTCAGAACCAAGATAGCTTAGGCTGTAAATAATGCTTAATATATCATGTATATTTGCGTCTTGTGTTTTGGAACTAACCTTGGTTGCAGGAAATGAAGGGACGGTGTTTTTGCAGCTCAGGCGCCTCATTGGAAGGAGGCGCCTCACTGGGCTAGGCGCCTGTGTGAATACAGGCGCCCCAGTGCAAGGTCAAACCAAGCCATCGAAGCAAACTGCCATGAAAGCCTTTAGACCAAGTCAAGCTAGGCGCCTGTGTTAACACAGGCACCCCAGTCAGCTCAGGCGCCCCAGTTGAAGGGATAAGCACTGGCCGAGTCTGCGGATTGGAGTTCGCACAGGAGAGGTCACGTGTCAGGCGCCCCCTTCAACACAGGCGCCCCATTGACCACTATAACCCCCAAGACTTTAGAACAACTCGAACATCTCGCTCTCAACACTTTCGTTCAAGCGCTACTCTTCGACACGCTCCGCACTCGCAATTTAAGCGCCGACGATGACCGGCTGCTCCGAACCTCCAACCACTCCGGTCATCGGTAAAAGTTTATTTACGTAAAGTGTTATAATTTCATTTTTCAATTCTATATTTTGTACTCCAACTTGAAACATTTTTACAAATATAGAATTGCCCATCGTAAACGATCAAGAACCATGGTCCTTGGAGTAGGAGCCGACTGCAACTCCGAACCAAGTAAAAAGAAAGATTATTAGCGATTGTTTTTGTGTTTTTCGCTGCGTAATTTTTCTTAATCATCCGAAAATTTTACGATTGATATTCACCCCCCCTCTATCGATTTACTCCGATCCAACAAGTGGTATCAGAGCGGGTGGCTCAAACTTGGTGCAACCACCAGTTTGAGAATTCTTTTTTGGATTTTTGGATTTTAAATTTTTTTCTTTCGCTCGAATTTTCTCGTTAATCGAGGTTGGTGCAACACCACTCGATCTTTTTCCATTATTAATATTCTTTCAGCACTACTAATCCTTGGGACGAGTTTCTTCTTATTTTTTCAGTTAAAAACTAAATGACCATGCAAGAGGGATACAGCACCGCCAGACCTCCTCTTTTCAGTGGAGAAGACTTCTCCTATTGAAAAAGCAGGATGGAAGTCCACCTGAAAACTCAGGTGGACATGTGGATAATTATCCAGTCTAGGCTGGAAATTCCTAAAAATGCACATGGCGTGGTGCAACACTATACTGAGAGTAACGACCCACTAAAGAAGAAAATTGAAGTCGATGCAAAGGCGACCCAAACTTTGCAATGTAGCTTAACAAAGGAGGAGCTGAGCCGGGTAAGACCCTTCAACAGCGCGAAGGAGCTTTGGAACAAGCTGACCGAGCTGCACGAAGGCACTTCCGACACAAGGATCAGCAAAAGAGATCTGTTGCTTAACAGACTCTATACAATCAAGATGCACGATGGCGAGACTGCAGCCCAACTCCACGCCAGAATCCAGGAGCTGATGAACAGACTGCACACGATAGGTCACAAGGTTGAAAACCGTGACCTGATAAGGTATACTTTAAATTCCTTTCCTATAAACTCACTGTGGGCGTCTATGGTGGATCCCTATATAGTTTCAAGGAATCTATCTGAAATTAAGTTAGATGAGCTATTTTCTGAATTAGAACTGCACGAACAAACTAACGCTACCTTGATCGAGAAAGGTATAGCTTTTGTTGCAGGTAAATCTCAAGGAAAAGCTCCCAAAAAGAAGCCTCAACCAGCACCCGAGTCCGACTCAGACTCAGAATCAGAAGATAGTGAAGGGGATCAACCCAAATTGGTTCGGCTAGCTCAGGACTACTAAAAAGAACTAAAGCACCAAACGAGCAAGAAGAAATCAAGCGGAAGAAAGGAAGATCCAGCAGAACCTTCAACAAGCTCAAAGAGCATGACCAACATTACCTGCTACGAATGCAACAAAAAGGGATACTTCAAGTCAGAGTGCCCCAATCTGAAGGAAACGAGGAAGGCGCGAAGAAAGAAGGCTCTCCAAGCCACCTGGGATGAATCATCTTCGGAAGAAGAAGAAGTCCCACACGCGAATCTACTCGCCCTAACCGCCTCGGAAGACGTCGACTCCAGAACAAAATCGGAACCAGACGACAGAAGACTTACAATCTCGGAGAATGGGCAAATCACTGTAAGAGGTTACACAGAATATGAATTGTCAAAATTAATTTCTTATTTGTCTCGTAACTTAGCGAAATCCAAAATTCGGGTTGTGTCCCTCCGACAGGAAGTAAAACATCTGAAAGAAGAAGCCGACTCGAGGTCCTACCGAGCAGATTCAAGAAGGAAACTCAACTCAAGTTAAAAAGCTTGAGGAAGAGAATTCCTCCTTAAAAACTCAAGTCAAGGAGCTCAAAGTAGCCTTAGAACAGTTCACTTCGGGTTCCAAGGGTCTTGACATGATCCTTGGAAAGCAGAAGTCCGTTCTTAACCGATCCAGATTAGGCTATCAAATTAAGTCGAGACAACGATCATATTACTCTGTATTGAACCAATCTAGAACCCAAGTCCAAGCATGGTTCCCCAAGCTATGTTTAAGTAAATAAGCTGGACCAAACCAATATTGGATCCCCAAGGACAAGATTCACATCTTGCCTAACCCTTATAGAGGTTATAGTCCAGGGGGAACCAAGATAAAGACCATATTTATAATTAGATAATTGTTTATATGCTTGCTTACTTGTTTATTTCCTTTTGCAATTTTAATTATCATGCATAGACTTAGGATTGGTAAGATTAAGGACAAAAGATTTAATTGAAATTTGAACAACATAGTATTGGGTGGAGGTGAGATGATAGTACGTTAGGGAATCCTTTCTGGTGGAACTAGCCGAAGCTACCGATATAAGACCCAAACTAGTTAGACCAAATTTTTTCAAGAAGTAACTTGAAGATGAATTTTCAGTAAAAGGCTATGTCAAGGAAAGGGTTGTTGCTCCAATAAGGTTACGGCCAACGAAGGTCATGTGCCTCGCCAAGACCTGGAAGCTGATTACTAAAAACCAAATTCAAATTACTATTTGTTAAATTTGAATCTAACACAAATTTCAATTAATCTTAGATTCAACACATTTTTCAAAATCAATAAACTTAAACTATATAAAATTTTCAAAATTAATTCAATGTCTTCAAAATTAACTATGCTTTTCAAAATTAAAATCTTTATTTTTGAAACCTGCCTCACAAAACCCATAAGGTTAACGTGATTGATAACACTAGACTGGGTGAGACAGACTAGATTGTGAAAGACAATTTAAGCTATCTCTAACTGTAATTGGATCCAAATCAATAAATACTTTATGTGTAGGAACATAAAGATTTGGACCAATGGATGTTGGATAGTAAATGCTCCAGACATATGACTGGAGACAAATTGAATTCACCAAAATCAAGTTCAAGAACCTAGGCTCAATAGCATTTGGCAACAATGCTACACTCAAAGTCATTGGGTCAGGTAACATTGAACTCAAGTCTGATTTTGTGATTAAGAAAGTACTCTTGGTTGAAAATTTTAAGTTCAATTTGCTTAGTATAAGTCAACTATATGATACTGGCTACGTAGTTACATTCACTAGCTCTGACTGCCTAATTAGAAACCTTCAAGACTAAGAAGTTATGCTTAAGGGTACTAGGAAAAACAACGTTTATACTATTAATTTACCCTTAATACCAAAATGCTTCTTGACTCAATTAGAAGAATCCAACCTCTGGCATAGGAGATTAGGTCACACTCATGTCAAACTAATTTCTAAAATTACTCAACTTGGTTTAATTAAAGGTGTACCAAAAATTAAGAATTTTGAAAACACATTCTGTAATTCATGTAAACAAGGTAAACAAACTAAGTCTACTCATAAACCAATTCAATCAGACTTAACCCAAACCACACTTGATCTCCTGCACCTTGACCTATTTGATTCACACGGAGCAAAGTCGCTAAGCGGGAATCGGTATTGCTTAGTAATTATCGATGATTACTCTAGGTTCACCTTGGTTAGGTTCCTGAAAGCTAAGGATGAAACCTTAAATCTATTTATCGACTTATGCAAAATAATTGAAAACCAAAATGATACTAAGATTAAGAGACTTAGGAGTGATCACGGAGGAGAATTTGAAAATCAAAGGTTTGAGAAATTCTGCAAAATCAATGGGTATATACATGAGTTTTCCTGTCCTAGAACCCCCCCAACAAAATGGGATAGTGGAGAGAAAAAATAGGACCCTTTAGGAAGCCGCTAGAACCATGTTGAATGAATTTAATCTAGCTAACCAATTTTGGGCAGAAGCGGTAAGTACGACATGCTACATCCAAAACAGGGTTCTAATTAACAAAAGATATAATAAAAACCCTTATGAACTATATTATCATAGACTGCCTAACCTACACTATCTAAGAGTCTTTGGGTGCAAAGTCCATATCTTGAACACTAAGGACTACCTAGGTAAGTTTCAATCCAAGTCAGCCCCAGGGATCTTCTTAGGATATTCAACAACTAGTAGGGCCTATAGGGTTTATAATAAACAAACTCACAAAATTGAAGAAACTACTAACTTAATTTTTGATGAGGAAATTGAACCTAAAACTGATAATCAAAACTTGAACCAATCAAATATTGATCAGGAAGACAGTGAACCAACAATTGAACCATCAATTGAAGCACTGATTGAACCTTTAAATGAACTAACTCTTCAACCAACTACTGAGGTCTCAACTGAACCAATAACTGAACCGACCCAAGTAGTTGAACCAAACACTAAACCGAACCGTCTAGCTGGACCTGAGGATGAACCTAGTACTAGAAGAACCAAGAAACCCAGACTTAGTCACCCTTCTGATCAAATTATGGGTGATCCAACCTTAGGAGTCAGAACTAGGTCTTCCTATAGAAATCTTAGTCAGATCACATTAATTTCAAAAATTGAACCTAACACTATAAAGGAAGTCCTACCTGACCCTGATTGGATTATAGCTATGCAAGAGAAGTTAGCCCAATTTGAAAGAAACCAAGTCTGGGAACTAGTACCTAAACCTGAGGGAAAATCTGTTATAGATACTAAGTGGGTGTTTAGAAACAAATTAAATGATCAAGGGGAAATAATTAGAAATAAAGTCCGCTTAGTAGCTAAAGGGTTTAGTCAGGTCGAAGGGTTAGACTATGATGAAACCTATGCCCCTGTAGCCAAACTTGAGTCAATTAGAATGTTGTTAGCCTTTGCAGCCCATAGAGGGTTCAAGCTATACCAAATGGATGTTAAGTCTGTCTTTTTAAATGGGTTTATCAAAGAAGAAGTTTATGTAGGACAACCCCAGGATTTGAGGACCTAAAAAAATCTGAGTATGTTTTTAAACTTAGAAAAACACTTTATGGGTTGAAACAAGCACCTAGGGCATGGTATGAACGTTTATCAACTTATCTAATTTCTAAGGAATTTAACCAAGGTCAAATTGACTCCACCCTTTTTGTTAAAACCTTAGAAAATAATATTTTTATTGCCCAAATTTATGTTGATGATATAATTTTTGGATCCACCAACTCTAACTTTCTAAAAGAATTTGTAAAAATAATGGAAAGTGAATTCGAAATGAGCTTGGTAGGTGAGCTCAACTTTTTCTTAGGATTACAAATTAAATAGACTAGAGATGGTAATTATATTTACCAATCCAAGTATGCTAAAGAGTTAATAAAGAAATTCAAAATGGATAATTCCAAAAGCCTAAGTACCCCTATGGCTACAAATATTAAAATTGATAATGACCATGAAGGTAAGCCTGTAGATCTTAAGTTATACCGAAGCATGATTGATAGTCTACTTTACTGAACCACTAGTAGACCTGATATATTGTTTTCTGTATGAATGTGTGCTAGGTACCAAACTTGTGCTAAGGAATCCCACTTAACAACCATAAAAAAAGTACTTAGGTACATTAAGGGTACCCTGAATGTAGGGATTTGGTATCCTAGGACTTCCACTTTTGAATTATCAGGATATTCTGACTCTGACTATGCTGGGTGCAAATTAGATAGAAAGAGTATAAGTGGAAGTTGCCAATTATTAGGACATAGCCTAGTCAGCTGGTGTAGCAGAAAGCAACACTGCGTAGCTTTGTCCACAACCGAAGCAGAATATGTTACCCTAGGAGAATGTGTAGCACAACTTTTGTGGATGATGCACACTCTTAAGGACTTCCAGCTTGACTACACCCAAACCCAAGTCTTTATTGATAACATTAGTTCAATCAACTTGACTAAAAATCCGATTCAACATTCCCGAACAAAACATAAAGAAGTCAAACATCATTTTGTAAGGGATCATGTAGCCAGGGGCGAAATAGTACTTAAGCATGTGGACTCAAAATCCAACTTAGCTGATATCTTTACCAAACCCTTACCTGAGTCTGAGTTTAGCTCACTAAGAAGGCAGTTAGGGTTGTACTTATTAGAATAGGGCTGATCTATATTGTTTTCTTAAAAATTTTCCTACTTTGCTTAATTTTTTTCGAAAATTAGCAAATTTATCATTTCGTTTATCAAGTTTTTTAAATTTAAAATGATTTTCTGACTTAGTTTTCTTTCAAAAACTACCCCCTTCAAAATTAGGTCTTTTTCGCAAATGAACTTAGCTTAGGCCCTAACCCTAGTACTGCATGCACCTATAGATCTAGAAGTCAGCATCTCACAAGCACCTTAGGGTACTTTTGAATGATAACCTAGACTGGGTTGAGATGCTTAGGTGTATGCCTTGAGTCAAGATACTTTAAGTCAGTGCATCTGCAGTAATTGGGGCAATAAATTCAAGTTGAACAACAATCAGGTTAAGTGTTAAGCTTAGAAACTCTAACTTAATCAGATCACTTAACTTGACTAACCCTAACGAAAGCTACTGCTTTATTACAGTTAATAAGAAGCTAACTGGGTTAGACAGGACCCAAACAAGGTCGATTTAATCTGGGTTGGTCCATTTTTTCTTGCTTGAAATCATTAGAGTTGGTTCAATACAGATTTCCAATTTAGCTCTAATTTACTTGCAATAATTGTTATCATTTTTTTTTGATATATGACAAAGGGGGAGAGAAACAAAAGAAAGAGGGAAATTTTTTCAATTTTTTCAAAATTTCCATCTTTTTTTCAAAAAGTAAAGTAAAAAGGTCTAAGTGCTCAGTTTTTAAGTACTTCAAATTTTTTTCTAAAGTTTTTTAAGTACTTAAAAATGTTTTTAAATTGTTTTAAGTATTTCAATTTTTTTATTTTTTTAAGTACTTAAAAAGGTTTTTAAATTCTTCTAAGTATTTTTCAAGTGCTTTAATTTTTTTTTTAAAAAAAAATTTAAGTGCTTTCAAAATACTTGAAAAGATCTCAAAAATTTCTAAGTATATTTTGAAAAATATTTCCAAGGAAAATTTCTCTTAGTAAACAAATTTGCTTGAGCTAATTTTTTTTTAAAACTTGTTGGTAAATGTGCTAAGTAAATTTTTCTTAGTAAACAATTTCTAATTAAAAATTAACGGTTAAATTTTTTTTTGGTGAAAATGTTTTTAAGCAAATTCTTTCTAACTTTGGAAATTTTTTTCCCAAGTTCTCAAAAATTGAAACTTTGTAAGGAAAATTAGTGTTTAAAATTTATTTTGCCTAAATAATTTTTTTTCAAAAAGTTTTTAAGTACAAAATATTGAAACAAAAATTAGGCTTACAAAACCTTTTCAAAAATTGCCTAAGTGTTGAAAAGTTCTTGAGTGCCTTTTGCTCGTCTTTGAAAAACCTTTAGTCAAAAACTTAAAAGCTTTTTGCTAAATTTTGAAAAGCACTTATCACTTAGAAAGTTTTACAAAAAAACCCGTATGACATTGGAAATTTCAGAGGGAGAACCTTTTCAGGGGGAGACACATGAATTTATTTACTTATTGTTAGATTGTTTTAACTTAACTTTTTGAACCGTGTTGCCATAAATCAAAAAGGGGGAGATTGTTGGTGCCGAAAGCACCAAACTCGAACCTATGTTTTGATAATGGCAAAAGATTCGGAAGTTAAGATTTAGTTGTGATCTAACAAGCTTATTAAGTGTGTAGGAAAGTCCTAGGTACTCTAGGCACTAAGTCCTGGTTCGTTGAATTGGGCACTAAGTCCTGGCCGCGGGTTGGGCAACTAAGTCCTGACGTAAGGTTGAGCAATAAGACCTGGTGAGTGAAGCTGGGCACTAAGACCTGGTGAGTGAAGCTGGGCACTAAAACCTGGTCGAGGACTGGGCACCGAAGACCTGGTGAGTGAAGTTGGGCACTAAGACCTGGTCGGGGACTGGGCACCGAAGACCTGGTGAGTGAAGCTGGGGAAAAGTCCAACCGGAGGAGCCAGTTGGCAAAAAGGTAAATTCTCCCGAGAGGAGTAGGTGAGGATGCGTTCCCCGTAGGAGGGAACATTAGGCGTCGGTTCGACCTAGGATTCCATTTGGGAGACCCAAAGTCAGAACCAAGACAGCTTAGACTGTAAATAATGTTTAATATATCATGTATATTTGCGTCTTGTGTTTTGGAACTATCCCTGGTTGCAGGAAATGAAGGGACGGTGTTTCTGCAACTCAGGCGCCTCATTGGAAGGAGGTGCCTCACTAGGCTAGGCGCCTGTGTGGATACAGGCGCCCTAGTGCAAGGCCAAACCAAGTCATCAAAGCAAACTGCCACGAAAGCCTTTGAACCAAGTCAAGCTAGGCGCCTGTGTTAACACAGACGCCCCAGTCAACTCAGGCGCCCCAGTTGAAGGGATAAGCGCTGGCCAAGTCTGCGGATTGGAGTTCGCACAGGAGAGGCCACGTGTCAGGCGCCCCACTGACCACTATAAAAGGGGGTTCACCCCCAAGGCTTCAGAACAACTCGAACATCTCGCTCTCAACACTTTCGTTCAAGCGCAACACTCTGACACGCTCCGCACTCGCGATTCAAGCGCCGACGACGACCCGCTGCTCCGAACTTCCAACCACTCCGGCCGTCGGTAAAGTTTATTTACGTAAAGTGTTGTAATTTCATTTTTCAATTCTATATTTTGTACTCCAACTTGTAAACATTTTACGAATATAGAATTGCCCATCGTAAACAGTCAAGGACCGTGGGCCTTGGAGTAGGAGCCGACTGTGACTCCGAACCAAGTAAAAAGAAAGATTGTTATCAATTGTTTTTGTGTTTTCCGCTGCGTAATTTCTCTTAATCATCCAAAAATTTCGATCGATATTCACCCCTCCCCCTCTATCGATTTACTCCGATCCAACAAAACCTTCTCTCACCAATACATAGCCCATAGTTAAGAGAGATATCAAGATCAAGGATTAACCCAAACTCAAAGCAAAACTCAATCCCTCAATTGTACGCAACATTAGAATCCCAGAAAAGAATTGTTATCACCCTCACACTTCAATTAAGATACATGTTGCTCAACCTATAGATCATTCCATACACTATTCACAACCCTAAGCCAAAACCCAATTCTAAAGGTTGCTCACGGCAACCATCAATTTCAAACAGAACCAGGCTTACAAGTTCTGAGCAACAACCAACTCAACCAATTAATCCACTTATCACTCTAGACTGATACAACATAGTATCATATGGCACATATATCACCAATTCCAAAATCCAATCTACCACCTAATTCAATGCTCACGGCAGCAAAGGAAAACCTAGAATTCAACTACATGTTTAATTCCAAAACTCTTACTGGTCTCCTTTCAATAAAATTGAAATTCATACCTCACGGCACAAAATAGTGCTCACTAAACAAAGCTTGAACAGAACCTGTACATCAGCAACACACATCGAACCGAAGGGCTATTCAATCTAATCTCTACCAAATCTATGTTATAGCAACATCAATTCATTCAAAACAATCACCAAATCCATCGACCATACCATAGGATGTGCAGGCGATGCTTGTCTGCTCCAGATCCAGCGAAATCTGAGATTGTCAACAAGAATCCACCACTGGCCAACCACAGCTCTATCACCTCCCTTCTTGGCCCCAACTCTGCCTCTGACGAAAGCCGCAAATCGGTAGAGAGATCATTCCTAGATCAGACCATCGACAATGATACCAAAATGGAAGCGAGATGGACACAAGCAGTCTGCAGCTTGCCCTTAGCAGGCCAAAGATAGCGACTAAAAACCTAGATCCAGCTAGGTTGTAGCCCTCAATGTAAGGAAATGGGTGGCGCCGATCGAGCCTGTGACAAGGAGGTCCAATGCCTACTGTGTCATTCCCCCTGTCCTCCCGGTGCCCCAAGAGATTGTGCGTCGTGTGAAGACGAGGGAGGGAGCAGCTGAAGAAGAAGGAGATCAACTGAAGGGGACTCGACTGCATCGAGGAGAGGAAGAGGTGCAACAGGTGAAGAGGAAGAGGGCTTTGGCATGAAGAGGGCTCAGTTTGGGGTTTTAATGAAAAGAAAACAATATTTAAAATAATTTTAAATTTTCCTCATTTAATTTGAATTTCACTTAACAAGCTTCATTTTCTCGATTTTTCCCCATACATTCTAAAACGGCTCCAAAAATTTTAGAAAAAATGTCATAATTTTTGAAAAGTTCCACATGATTATTCTCCAATTTAACCTTTAGAATTTAATTACCGTATTTAACAGTAAAAGTACCATGAAAATCAAAACCAAGATGAAGTCATTTTGACGAGAGGGGACTGGCTACCGGATCTCTCTCGGCAACTCCTAGCAAATCAGCCTAAAAATAAAAACAATGCAATCGAGAGTGAGTCATACCAGAGTATAGAAACAATCTAGATATAGTCTCATAGGAATATCCGAAATATAACTGAAGTATTGTATGAATGTACATACCAGAGTCAATCAATCCTACGGAGTGATTGTTGGTGCAGGAAGCACCATATCGAACCTTGTTTTGATATTGGCAAAGGATTCAAAGTTAAGTATTATTTGTGATCTAATGTATATACTGAGTGTGTAGAAAGAAGTTCTGGCGAAGGGCTGCTGGGCACCTAGAGAAGGGCTGCTGGGCACCTAGCAAAGGGCTGCTAGGCATCGAAACCCTAAGACCTGGCGAAGGGCTGCTGGGCCCCCGACGAAGGGCTGCTAGGAGTCTAAGACCTGGCGAAGGGCTGCTAGGCACCTGGCGTGCTGGGAATCTAAGACTTGGCGAAGGGCTGCTAGGCACCTGGCGAAGGGATGCTGGGCAAAAGTCCAACCGGAGGAGCCGGTTGGCAAAAGGTAAACTCTCCTGAGAGGAGTAGGTGAGGATGCGTTCCCCGTCGAGGGAACAGTAGGCGTCGGTTCGACCTAGGGTTCCATTTGGGAGACCCGAAGTCAGAACCACGACAGCTACGGTTGTAAAAAATCACTAATATTTGTGCTTTGTTGTTTTTGGAACTAACCTTGAATGCAGGGACCGAGAGAATGTGTTTCTGCAGCTCAGAACGCCTCAAAGGAGAGGGGTAGGCAGCTGGGCTGGGCACCCGGGAGGTCCAGGGTGCCCCAAGGTCAAAGGAAAAACAAGGAAGCAAGAGTTGCTTCGAAACTGCAGTGAGCAGGGTGCCCCGGAGGCCCCGGGTGCCCAAGGTCAAAGCAAAACTTATAATCGAAGCAAAACCGGCATGAAGCCAGCGGACCATGTCAACCAGGGCACCCCCGTCAGCTCCGAGGCCGATTCTGAAGGGATAAGCGCTGACCGAGCTTCGGATAGAGGTTCTCGGATTCGAAGGCACGTGTCAGGCGCCCCCGACGTCCCAGGCGCCCCCAGGAGCACTATAAAAGGGGCTCGACCCCAAGGCTTCAGAACAACAATCTTCCAACGCCTCTAAGCTCTTCGATCAAGCGCTCTGCTCCAGCAAACTCTGTTCTCGACATTCTAGCGCTGACGACGACCCTCTGCTCCGAAGTATGATCCACACCGGGCGTCGGTAACGAAGAGTATACTTGTTTTTACTGCACTACTCTTGTAACAATTTCTGTAAACCTTTTGCGCTATTATAGAATTGCCCGCAGTAAACGGTCAAGGACCGTGGGCCTTGGAGTAGGACCCGACCGCGACTTCGAACCAAGTAAAACTACTTGAGTTCTGTGTGTGTTTTGTTTAAATTCCGCTGCGTACTTTCTCTTTTCTTAATCCGAAACGTTTTCACGATATTCACCCCCCTCTATCGTTTTTACTCGATCCAACAGTGATAGATTATAAAACCTCAGTAAAACCTCTGCAGCTAAGCTTGTACACACGAGTCAATGCAAGGTCATAAACCATAGCAATATACCTCGTGTATGTGTATGTCAAACATATACAACAATCATAACTTAATCAAGTGTAGCAAGTACAAACAAATGCAATGATGCATCATATATACATGATGCAATGTCATGTGTCACCGCTGACGCCAGTCAAGCCACCGACACATCTCATTAGTAAGGCTGAGTGGGTAGGGTTGTGACAACTGTACGTACTTTGCTATCAGTGCTCCGGAGTGGTAGAATGAACAGGATACAAACGGAGTTCACACTCCTACCCCAAGAGATGGGGATGCACCACTCTCATCCTCTCGTAACATTGGAGAGATGAGGGATCCCTGCCTACACAACACTCCGATTTATCACTACCCCTGAGTGGTCAAGCTTGGCATGACAGGACAAACAACACACACACCAACAACTACAAATGCATGAGTGGTCGAGTGTGCATATCCAATATGACTGACGACCCTTTGTAGGATCGAGATGAGCGATAGAGGGGGTGAATATTGCTTCGTTAAAAAAACTTTGAATTTAATTACTAAGCGATCAAAATGCACAGTGAAAGCTTCGATAATAAGCGTAAGAGTCAAAGAGATAGAGCAGCGGAAGTAAACAACAATTCAAGATCGCTAACACGAGTTGGTTTTACTTGCTTCAGAGTCTTGACCGGCTCCTACTGCAAGGGTCACGATCCTTGATTGTTTACTTTGGGTGTCACTAAAAATCACAAAGATGTTTTACAAGTTACAACTTAATGTGTGCAATAAAAAAATTAACAACAATACCGATTCTTGAAGTGTGAGAACAAGTCTTAGTTCAGAGAGTCAGACGGCGTTTCGGCGTTGTCTGAACTTCAGTCGCACAACACACAAAAGAATAAAGTAATTGCAATGATTGAGTTGATGTACTGGGCTGCTGCACTCGACCCCTTTTTATACTACTCACTCAGGCGCCTGAAAGGCCATTCAAGCACCCTTGTCGTAGCAAATCGGACGGAAACTTTATTTACTGTGCAGTTAAACTCTATCCTGGTCAGGCACCTGAGTCCCTTTCAGGCGCCTGAGTCCCATTCAGGCGCCCTAGTCAAGTTGCTTCAACTTTTTCAGCTGCAACAAGGGTTAGTTCCAAACATCCAATAATATATAAATGAAGCATATATGAAACAAGTCAGTGTTGTCTTGGTCCTGACTTTCAAGTTTCACTCGAAACCCTAGGTCGGATCGATGCCTACTGTTCTCTCACCAAGGAACGTGTCCTCACCTACTCCTCTCAGGAGATTTTACCTGTTGCCACCCAGAACCTCCGGTTGGACTTTTGCTCGGCCTCCGAGAACCCAAAACTCGACGATGTTTGACCTCGACCCGTCTCGACTCCTGTCCACGATCCCCGCTCAGCAAAGTCTTCTGCTCGGTCCCCTAGACCAAGTCTTCATGCTCGGCTTCAGTCATCAAGTCTTCATTGCCTGATTCCCGACCAGGACTTCGTGCTCAACCCTGCAAGTCAAGACTTCTTACCTTGCTTACCTAGGACTTTCCTACAAACTCCACAAATCCATTAGTACTCAATACCAGCTTAACATGAACCCTTTGTCACTTATCAAAACAAGATTCGATCAGGTATTTTTGGCACCAACACCCTTCTCAACCATAAGGGAGTCAAAGGTCACTAGCTATGCAACCGTCCAAGGATGGTGCATAATACTAAGCAAACCATCACCCACTGGAGTATCAACCATAACTCAATATGACATGCACAGGTCATAATCATATAGCAATATCAATCTAACATGCAACTAGGCATACAAGTAATATATAACTAGTGATCAACACAATGCCAAGTATAGTATGGCATACAACTCTCCTATGCACACATGCACATGTGTGTACTCTACAAAGTGAGAATTTCGAAGTGAGACTATATTGACATAAACATGATTATCTCAAGTCCAAATAGCTAAGTATGAATCAGGGATAATCAAGAGCAAATATAAGGTAATAAACTTACTTCTAACCATAATAAGACATGAATAGAAAATAGTGTCTATGGAAAACAAGTAGAAGGTATTTGCTTCAAATGTAAAAGCCCGTAAGTGAAGAGAATCGCACACCTAGAAGTCCAAAGCAATCAGTGTCCTATATCCAAGGACATAATTTTAGCTATCACACAAGTAGTGATTGTTGGTGCAAGACGCATCAATGATGTCTTCCTCTAAGTGTTTCAATGATTGACAATATACTTAAGTTAGTAACAATATGTGTTAGATAAGGTAAGGGTTAGTCAAAGTGATCAAGGGTTAAACTAAACATGACCTTATGTTTGGTAGGGTTAACCCAGGGTTGATCAGGTTGACAAAAGTTTAGTCAAACAGGATCTGATGTTTGGCAGAGCAAATGAGAACCCAGGGTTGGTTAAGGTGACCAAGGGTTAGCCAAACAGGACCTGATGTTTGGTAGAGTGATCAAACCTAGATTTAATCTGGTTAATATACTAAGGTTTGATCAGTTAGAATAAGGGTTAGCTAAATAGGATCTGATGTTTAGCAGAAAACCCAAGGTTGGTCAGTTAGACCAAGGAGTGAGACAAATAGTACTTGATGTTTGGCAGAAGAGAAGTCTAGTCAGGATTAATATGACTAGCAAAAGAAGTCTTTATCAAAGCGAAGGAAAGTCCTAGTTAACCTAGGCACGAAGACCTGGTTCGCAGAATTGGGCACTAAGTCCTGGCCAAGGGCTGGGCACCTAAGACCTGACTGAGAGTTGGGCACGAGGTCTTGGTTTAAGGAATTGGGCACTAAGTCCTGGCTGAGTGTTGGGCACCGAAGACCTGACCGAGGGTTGGGCACGAAGTCCTGGTTCGAGGAATTGGGCACTAAGTCCTGATCGAGGGTTGGGCACCGAAGTCCTGGTTCGAGGAATTGGGCACGAAGTCTTGGTCCGAGGGATTGAGCAACTTAGTTAAGCGATGACTAAGGACAGAAGTAGAGACAGGTCGAGGTTCGGACGTCTCGAGATTCGGGAGTCTCGGAGGCTAAGTAAAAGTCCAACCGGAGGTCCCGGTTGGCAAAAGTAACTTCTCGTGAGAGGAGTAGACGAGGACGCGTTCCCCGGGAAAAGGAACATTAGGTGTCGGTTCGACCTAGGGTTTCGTGTGAAATCCAAAGTTAAAACCAATCTTTAAGGCTAAGATTATTTGCATATTTGTCTTGTGTTTGTTGTCTTTCAGGTACCTGGAGTTGGAGGTAAGATAGAAAAGCAAACGCAGGAGAAAAAGCTGTCTGGAAGGTCATCCAGGGCGCCTGTATCAATACAAGCGCCCCAGACATCCAGGGCACCCCAGTTGGGGCAGCCCACTGGGCCCCCAGGCGCCCTGGACAGTCCTAGGTGCCCTGGATGGGCTGATCTTATCAGCATTGTGATGTTAACGATTATGAATGGATTTTTGAACGTACTGAGGCCCCCAAAGGCCTCTAGGGTGCCCTGAACACCACTATATAAAGGGGTTCGACCCCTCAAGGTAGAACATCAATTTCCACATTCGAAAACTCATTCAGAGTCAAGAAAATGCACTAAAGTCGAAGCTCTACGACCAAGGAAGTTCCAGGAGAAAGTGCGGCGCACTTCAGACTTCCGGATTGGCCGGATCGACTTTTGTTTGGTTTGCTTTTAGTTTACAAGTTTGCATTTTCAGTTATACCTTTTGTACTTGTAACTCATCTGTAAGACGGGTATTCTCCACCTCCAAAAATTCCGGAAAGAAGACCAATAGTGGACTCACGCCGAATACATAGGCCTTGGATGTACTGACCCAGGGGGGTCGGGAACCAAATAAATAAATCCCGTGAGTCTCTGTTTGTTTTTCGTTCTTTACTTTTCCGCTGTGCTACTAACTCTCTGACTAAAACAAACGAACGAACGTCAAAGTTTCCGAAAGATTTTATGAGTCGATATTCACCCCCTCTATCGACGACATCGATCCTACAAGTAGTATCAGAGCCTGGATGCTCTTCACCGGACTAACAGTCGATGGAGCAAAGAAACCAGGAATTAAGGGGGAGCATGGGTGAATCAGGTAATTTTTAAATTATGTCAGTATTTAAATTTTATATAATATGTTTTAAGTACAGGGAGAGAGGACAATATAAAAATCGGTGTCCTACTCGTAAGACTCGATCGTCACCACCGACAACAAAGGAGGTACCAGCGCCAGGAGTCCGGAGGGACAAAAGTCATATCAGATGCTTCAAATGCCAGAAGCAGGGGCATTACAAGAATCAGTGTCCAGACTGGAAGGTCAGCAGAACAAGAAAGCGAAAGGAGGTACGGAAAATTAATTATTACAATAATTTTCAAATTTCTAAAATTCCTACACAGTTTTTCAAGCATGCTGATAATTTAGATTTTACTAGAAATTTTTCTAATAAATTAGATTTTTTGCATAACTAACTTAATTTATTACAAGACAATTTATCAAACATGAATAATATTAAAATAATGAATATAATTTCTTTAATCTTTAACATTAATACTAAAATTTTCAAAATTAATAATGTTACTGATAATTCTTATAATCTTAAGGATAATAATGTTACTAATAATTATTATAATGTTAAAGAAAATAATGGTACTGATAATTCTTATAATGTTAAAAATAATAATATTACAATTAATAATTCTAACAAGGATAATACCTTAATTAATAATATTACTGTCAATGTTGATAATACTAATATGGGTCAAAATAATATTGATGATTATCTTGAAGATAATGGTAAGAATAATAGTCAATCCTTAGTTAATGTTACTGATCTGGAATATAATACTACAAATTTAATAAACAACCATGAGAATTACTCTACCTACTATGAAGATGGAGAAGAATATAACTTTGATGATGAGGATAAGGTGGAAGAAGAATTTCTTAGAATCAAAACTACATTTATAATGTCTACAAAAAGTGAAACAAAGCATAAGTATTAGATAAATTCGAAAAATTAAATGAAAAAGAAATAGTAGATGATTCAGATATTTTTGAATTAATGGAAATGATGCAACTAGACCCAAAACTGTTAACAATTTAATCTTTAATTAATAACTTCAACATTAATTTTTAAACAATTTAAACCTTAAATAATTCTTAATTAATTTAACTCTATTTAATTCTTAAGAATTTAACTCTAATTAATTCTTAAATAATTTAACTCTAATTAATTCTTAATTAATTTAACTCTAGTTAATTCTTAACAATTTAACTCTAGTTAATTCTTAACAATTTAACTCTAATTAACTCTTAATTAATTTAACTCTAATTAATTCTTAATTAATTTAACTCTAATTAATTCTTAACAATTTTAACTCTAATTAATTCTTAACAATTTTTATCTCTAATTAATTCGTAATAATTTTAACTCTAATTAATTTTTAACAATTTTTACCCTACTTAATTCGTAATAATTTTAATCTTAATAATTTTAATCTTAATTAATGCTTAAGTCTTAATTAACAATTCAATCCTTAATTTAACAAAATCCACAAACTAAAATTCCAATCAATTACCTTCAGTTATGAAACTAACTAAAATTCTACCCAACTGAAACCTCCAACTGAATAACAACAAATATGTCAAAGTGGGTTGACATATTCGTGGGTTCACACGATATGTATCAAACGAGAATTTGATACATTATTAGAAACTTAAGTAAAATATTTTGACTTGATTGACTCATGTATAAATGTCATGTTTGTTGGAGCAATCGGCCCTAAGATGGTCCAGAGTGACCATAGGTTTTGATGTTTGGGCAAAGGGTTTAAGTTAGGTTTACCCTTGTGTACTTATATGTGTATGTTGAGTGTGCAGGTTGTACAGGTTACACATATGGACTTGACGGGACGGCCTCGGTACTGTGAAGGATGACATGGAGGCAAGCTGGAGGCTTGCGTGCGCATCCGAGGGACCTTGGTGAGCAGGGACGATGAGCTGATGGGTGCGGACTTCGAGGCATGCGTGAAGGATGGCATGGAGGCAAGCTGGAGGCTTGCGTGCATCCGAGGGACGGGAGCCAAAGATGAAGAGGGCGCGAAGGCAACAGTCGAGGCTGAGGATGAGGAGTCAATCGAGTCGTAAGGGTACGAGTGCAGTGTGATTGTACTCGGGAAATCCTAGGGTTTGAGTGCGGAGTGAAATGTGCTCAGGAAGGGTAACCTTAGGTGGGTGAGTAGACCAGTCGACTGGCCTGGTGGCAGTCGACTGATGGAACTCACAGAAAGGTCTCAGCCTTGGGACCAGTCGACTACCCTGGGGGCAGTCGACTGGTAGCGGCTGGTGAGTTGGCTAAAATTCGAACGTTGGGGGTTGCAACGGTCGGATTTAGTTGGCACCAGTCGACTGCCCTGGGGGCAGTCGACTGGTAGCGAGAAATCAGCCCCGAGTCCTATTTAAAGAGGACTTCCTGGTGGCTGAGTTTCTTGACGAATCTTGTCTTGGTTAAAGGCAAGATAGTAGTCATTCTACTCAGAAGTCTACTTGGTGTTGTGGCGAGGTTTCTCCACCCACAACGAGCGACGAGGGCTAGCCGGAGGTTATCCGGGGAGTGATCCACCGACGGATTCTTGGATTAGTCACCCGGCCGGGATGGATACCAAGTAAAATCGGTTTGTTAGCATTGCTTTCTTTGTTGTTTGTGTTTATTATTATTGTTTCCGCTTGCGCACACTAACAACGTAGGAAGAACGAGCCAACAACCGCTATTCACCCCCCCTCTAGCGGACATATTCGATCCTACAGTTGGTATCAGAGCGAAGGACCACTCTTGATCGGACTAACCACCGAGGGAGCAGACGCTAGAGGAAGAAGAACCATGGAAGGCAAACTTGGGGAAGACATCTACACTCCACCGCCCTACGATCATGAAGACTTCGATTTTTGGAGGGCGAGAATGGAAACGTGGTTTGGCATGGAGTGGGAGTGCTTGATGATGATAAATGAGCCCTTCGAAGTTCCAAAGGACAAGCACGGAAAGAAGCTTCGTCCTAGATATTGGACTCAAGAGCAACAAGCATATTCTAGGGCAAACGAAAAGGTAATTAGTGTATTGTCTAATATTTTGCCTAACAGTATTTTTAGTGGTGTAGGGGCGTACCAAAATGCATATGAATTATGGAATAAAGTGAAAGAATATCATGAGAACCCTACACCAATTCAAAAAGTGGAAGAGGTCGAAGAAAGAATTTCTAGTGACCAAGAAGCCCCAGAGGATGAACAATCAAGTGAGGAATCCTCTACGTCATCAAGAGAAGAGGAAAGGAGCTTGACATCCGAAGAGGAGAAAAAGGAAGAAGAGAGTGAGAGGGTATCCACCTCAAGAGAAGAGGATGAAGCATCAACTTCAAGGATTGAGGGGGAGGAGAGACCCTCATCCATACAAGAGCAAGAAGAAGATTCTACCTCCACCAAAGCTAAATCGAAAGAGCACATCACATGCTTTGGTTGCAATGAAAAGGGGCACTACAAGGACAAGTGCCCGAAAGGTAAAAAGGAGGTAAAATCTAAACCTATGTCAATTCATTTAAATTCTAACAAGGGTTGTAGGAGTGAAGAAGCCCAAGAGAAGAAGAAGAGAATTCGATATTTCACATGTGGAGAACTTGGGCATTACCACACCAAGTGTCCAAGAAAAGGGGAGTTAAAGAAATTGGGACATTTGAGGAGATGGGAGAAAGAAGAACGGAAGAGAAGAAGAAGCCCACAACAAGGAGGAACTTCAAGGGTAAGGGAGGTAATTCCTAACCCTAGGATAAAATGTAATTCTATTTTGAGTTCCTCTATGCATGATACAAATAGAATTAATCATTCGTCCATGCATGCTAGGATTAATGAAAATTATCTACTTGTGCACAACTTTGGATTTAGATATAATGATAAGACTAGGGATAACAAGGTAGATCAAAACCCTAGGAAAAGCATGCATTATGGTACATATAGGACCTTTGTACCTAAGGATCAAGGCACTAATCCCAAGAAGGGAAGGAATGTGCCTAGAAAGGAGGGTAGGTCTAAGGATGTTCAAAGTGGACCTATGGACTCTAAGGTTAAAGGTCTAGAAAGGGAAAATCAAGCCTTGAGGGCAAGACTTGATAAATTGGAAAAGACCTTAGAAAGATTCAAGGTTGGATCTAAAGGTCTGGATATGGTGTTGGGTGGTTTAAACCGCACCAATGATAGATCGGGGTTGGGATACCAATCTAAGAATTCTCATGCCAATGGAAAGAAATATGCTAGGGTAGCATGTGATCATGGCAAGAAGGGGGAGTCAAAAAATAGCAAGGGGGTGCCATTTAAAGGAAAAAGAAATGACTTAACCAAGGACAAGGTGTCTAAGGTTAAGAGGGTTGAGTTTGTAGGCCAAGAGTCACCGGAGGTACACCGGTGTGGCCTAGTGATGATTGAGTCACCTAGGGAGGTGGTTAGGGCTAAGAGCTCTAGGGGAGCTCTAGGAGCCTTTGGGATATATGGTGAATGAACTTTGGGAGGGGTGCTCCTAAAGGTCTAGATGGACCATGGAGTGTGACAAAAGAATTGGAGACGGACTTGAGTCTCAATTCTTGGGTTTCGACATGGTGTTGTTAAGTTTCATGCATGAAAATATGACATTGGGATCATATTGCATGAAAATTGGTTTTTGATGTGTTATTGCCATGTAAATCAATGCTAGGGATGCATTGTGGGGTGGCATGGGCAAAGACATCAAGAGAAAACCAAAACTAGGACTTTAGGTCAAGGTTTGATTGAAGATTTTGGCTAGTTTTGGGTTTTGTGTCAAACTTGGGAATGGTGATAGATACATTTTGGAATGTATTTTTCCCAAGTAGATATGGGTACCACAAACCTCTCCATAAAATTTAGAAATTTTTGGAGATTTATGGAATTTTTGACGCATTTCTGAATTTCGTCAGAAATGCTGAAATTTCAGACTTTCAGAGTATCAGTCGACTGCCATTTTGGCAGTCGACTGGTCAAGGTTGATTTTTGTATCAGCAGCTAGTTTGGGGTCCAAATGATGCAAAACAAGTGTATGAGGGGCTAGTACACATTGTTTATGGTCATTGGGGATTGAAAGAACCAATAATTGGGATATTGTTGGGTTCTTTTTGATGATAGGCAAAGGGGGAGAAGTGTTAGGTTTAAGTTGGGAAACCAAACACTCCTTTGCTAGAAACCCTAGGTTTAGGGGGAGCTAAGATTAAGGGGGAGCATGGTTGCTCCGTTCTTGGTGAAAGGGGAACCTTGGAGAGGTTTTTAAAAAAGCCTTTGTAAGTCCAGTGCAGGGGGAGCTTGGGAAAAGCTTTAAAAAGCCCGTTCTTGGGAAAATTCCTAACTTGGAGGGTTAGGTGTAGGATGCCTTGGGATAGGATCCAGGTTTGCATTGCATATGCATTATTTTTGCCATTGACTACTGTTTTGCTTTCCCTAACTTAAACAGATTGCCAAACATCAAAAAGGGAGAGATTGTTGGAGCAATCGGCCCTAAGATGGTCCGGAGTGACCATAGGTTTTGATGTTAGGGCAAAGGGTTTAAGTTAGGTTTACCCTTGTGTACTTATATGTGTATGTTGAGTGTGTAGGTTGTACAGGTTACACATATGGACTTGACGGGACAGCCTCGGTACGGTGAAGGATGACATGGAGGCAAGCTGGAGGCTTGCGTGAGCATCCGAGGGACCTTGGTGAGCAGGGACGATGAGCTGATGGGCGTGGACTTCGAGTCATGCGTGAAGGATGGCATGGATGCAAGCTGGAGGCTTGCGTGCATCCGAGGGACGAGAGCCAAAGACGAAGAGGGCGCGAAGGCAACAGTCGAGGCTGCGGATGAGGAGTCAGTCGAGTCGTAAGGGTATGAGTGAAGTGTGATTGTACTCGGGAAATCCTAGGGTTTGAGTGCGGAGTGAAATGTGCTCAGGAAGGGTAATCTTAAGTGGGTAAGTAGACCAGTCGACTGGCCTGGTGGCAGTCGACTGATGGAACTCACAGAAAGGTCTCAGCCTTGGGACCAGTCGACTACCTTGGGGGCAGTCGACTGGTAGCGGCTGGTGAGTTAGCTAAAATTCGAACGTTGGGGGTTGCAATGGTCGGATTTAGTTGGCACCAGTCGACTGCCCTGGGGGCAGTCGACTGGTAGCGAGAAATCAGCCCCGAGTCCTATTTAAAGAGGACTTCGTGGTGGCTGAGTTTCTGTTGGGACCGGGTGCATGTTGACAAGGATACGGGTTCGTAAAATTTTAAATTTTTACGTGCAGCGGAAGAATTAGCATAAAATAATTCTTAAATTATTTTAACCACGTATCTAGCATGCAACCTTATGATGTGTGGACATGATCATAAATTAAAACTTTGCGGAAAAGTAAACTAATTTACTTTGTACCTCGCGTAACTCGAAGAAAGGGACGAGATCCAACCGTAGCGTCCCTTGGAAGAAGCTCTGCCTCTATTCGCGTCCACGCCGAGTTCTCTTCGGGATAACTTCGCAAAGTCACGAGTTTTGTGCCGACGAGAACTACTAGATTCTCTAAAGGCACAACTAGAAGATCAAGAGAGAAGAAAGGAAACTAACCACCAAGAAACGGAATCTAAATTCTGGGAAGGAAGGAGACGCGTTCCGCTTCTTCTTCTTCTTCTTTGGCACCTCCTTGGTGGATGTTGCTCACGCCAACCTTGAAGAGGAGGATGGTGCGCCGGCCCTAGGGTGGTTGTGCGCCGGCCCTAGGGAGGGGATGTGGGCGCCGGCCCTAAGGGGAAGAGAGGGGAAGAGAATAAGAGAGAGAGGGAGAGAATTAATCTCTTGATTAATCTCTTGATTACTCTATTGATTAAGTAATTAAAGCCTAGCCTTGGTTCATTTATATAGTAACCTCTCCCTTGCCAAGTCTCCCTCTTAACGGAATTTTCATAAGAAATTTATCCTATAAATTCTCTTATTAATTATTCCGTTTAAGCCAAGTTTTATTATAACTAACTTTATAATAAAACAAATACCTTCTCTCCTTTTATTATGGGATAAATTTTATAAGAAATTTATAAACTTTCTTATTATGGAAAAATCAATTCATAATTGATTTTATAAAATTAAAATAAACCATTCCATGGATCATTTTAATTTCCATAAAAGAATAAATTTCTAAAAATTTATTTATATAAATTTCTTTACACAAATTTATTTATCCATAATTTATAAAACAAATCGTGCTTGATTTATTTTATTAATTAAACCAAATAAATTGGTTTATCCTCCTTTTAATTGCCGGCCAAACCAAAAAGGGTTGGCACCCTCTTTGGCCGGCCAAACCGAGCCGAACCGATCGTGAATTAAACTCATTTAATTCGCCCAATAAGCCTTCAAAAGACTTAGCCATTTTTAGTTTCCGTTGCGCCTCTGATTAACTCAGATTCGACTTATTTCTCTTGATCAGAAAATCCAATTTTCAACTCGTTTTAAATCCCTCGGATTACTCGTAGTGCGTGTGATTAAATAGGCTTTCGATTTATGTTGGCCGTCTATAATTAACCAATTATAGAACGATCATGAGTGGCACCTAGTAGTACATCATGACCCCCCAATTAATCGAAAGATCAACGGTTGACCTCAGAAGTAATTTTGAAACCCTTCAGCAGCTCTAATGAATCGTGCCTCATTCCCTTCACCATCTTATACCCACTTGGTTCAGGACATGGTCTGTGTGTGTCAGTCCCCACCAGGCTGACTATGTCACACCTAGCCCAAGTAGTGTCTTTCTCGTCCTTTGGATTTCTAATTACTCTCATGTATTTAAGAGACTCATACTCTAAACATGATATGCTCTGGCCAGAGGCTTTGAGTAACAATCCGACGATAGGCCTGGGTATACATCTCCTCGCAAGGAGTGGTGAATCCTTTGTAGGCTGTTCAAACATCTTCGGGCACTTCGGCTTATACCCAATCATCCTGGGTTCACACCTCCTTGGAGATGCTTGCTTAAGATGTTAAAGTATAAGTCTCCATGACCAAGATGACTTGAACACTGCAAGTCAAAGGAACATCGCACTTAAGCTGCAGTAAGAACTTCATTGACATATCTATATAGATTACCATATGAAGTTTTACAGCTAGTCACTCCAATGAACTAGTTCCCTTAACTAGCATCCATGTTTATCTCCGGACATCCCAATGTCACCAGCCAGTGAGAATCAGCTGATTAGAGAATAACCCATGCTAGTCTCAACAGAATTGATAACGTCCGTTTTTATCAATTCATCGACTAGGGATATTTTCAATACTTCACAATTGCACATTTAGAGATAATCACTAGTTGTGATCTCATCACAAATTCTCTTATGCTGTGAATTGTATTGCGGACATTTAGTAGATGAGTTTAAGATCCCAATCAAATACACAAACATGTATACTCAAATAGTGAATTATCATTTATTAAAATGAATGTTTACAATCATAAGGCGATTGCCTTAGGACACTTCTCTCATATCACTAACAAACTCCCACTTGGCCTAATGTCAATCGCTACGGTATCCAATACCACAGGCTCTAACATGACCCTCAAACTTGCTCTGAGGCAAGGCCTTAGTTAAAGGATCCGCTAAATTCCTTTCAGTGGGAATTTTCTCAATTTGTATGTCATTCCTACTTATAATCTCTCTGATCAGATGATAGCGGCGAAGCACGTGTTTGGATCGCTGATGAGACCTTGGTTCCTTTGCTTGTGCAATAGCTCCATTGTTGTCGCAGTAAACCGGCACTGCTTCATCAATGGTTGGAACCACACCAAGTTCGGAGATGAACTTCTTGATCCAGACTGCTTCCTTAGCTGCTTCCGAAGCTGCGATATATTCCGCTTCCGTGGTAGAATCCGCTACGGTGTCTTGTTTGGAACTCTTCCAACTTATTGCGCCTCCATTCAAAGTAAATACGTATCCAGACTGAGATTTGGAGTCATCCTTATCTGTCTGGAAACTGGCATCTGTATACCCACGTATTACCATATCTCCTTCTCCATATATTAGGAACACATCCTTAGTTCTTCTTAAGTACTTAAGGATTGTCTTAACAGCCGCCCAATGATCTATTCCTGGATCCGACTGGTATCTGCTTGTGACGCTCAAAGCATATGATACATCGGGCCTAGTACATAACATAGCATACATGATAGATTCTATCGCGGATGCATAAGGAATCTTATTCATGCAAATCCTCTCGTCTTCTGTGCGCGGACACATAGACTTTGAAAGGTTGATCCCATGCCTGATGGGAAGGTAACCTTTCTTGGATTCCGATATGCTAAACCTTTTTAGCACTCGGTCTATATATGTAGACTGCGAAAGACCAAGCAACCGTTTTAATCTATCTCTATAGATTCTAATCCCAAGGATGTAGCTTGCTTCTCCCAGGTCTTTCATGGAGAAAGTTTTGGACAACCAAATTTTAACTGTCTGTAAAACTGATATATCATTTCCTATAAGTAATATGTCATCGATATATAATACTAGGAATACGACTGCACTCCCACTAACCTTCTTGTACACACAAGGTTCGTCAGGATTTTGTGAGAAATCAAACTCTTTGATTGTCTCATCAAAACGGATATTCCAGCTCCTGGATACTTGCTTCAGTCCATATATGGATCGTCGAAGCTTGCATACTTTGGTTTTATCAACCGATGTGAAACCTTCAGGTTGTATCATGTATATATCCTCAAGCAGGTTTCCATTAAGGAAAGCTGTTTTCACATCCATTTGCCATATCTCATAATCATAATGATCTACTATGGCTAGGAGCATCCGAATGGATTTAAGCATAGCTACTGGCGAATAGGTTTCGTCATAATTAATTCCTTATTTTTGACGATATCCTTTTGCCACTAATCTAGCCTTAAAGGTAACAACATTACCTTCCATGTCGGTTTTCTTCTTGAAAACCCACTTGCACCCTATGGGCTTAATCCCTTCAGGTGGGTTAACCAAGTCCCATACTTGATTTTCGTACATGGAATCCATTTCCGACTTCATGGCTTCAAGCCATTTGTCCCTTTCTGAACTTTTCAGAACATCTTCATAACTGATAGGTTCATCATCGCTTATGAGTAACACGTCGTTCGATTCACTTATGAGAAATCTGTATCTCTCTGGAATATTGCGTGTCCTATCAGACCTACGAAGAGGTGGTGTTGTTTTAGGTTCAACTGATAGCTCATCATCATGAGTTATTGGTTGTGGGTCTAGACTAGGTGTCTCTGTAATGTCTATTGGAGTTTCTTGAACTTCATCAAGTTCAATGCCACTCCCACTGTTTTCTTGTAAAAGAAATTCTCTTTCCAGAAATACAGCATGCCTTGAAACAAACACCTTTTGTTCCAAGGGATGATAGAATTGGTAACCCTTCGTTTCCTTAGGGTATCCAATAAATAGACATCTATCAGACTTAGCATCCAATTTGTCTGATACAGTCCGCTTCACATAAGCAGGACAACCCCATATCTTAAGGTGAGTTAAGTGAGGTTTCTTACTATTCCATATCTCATATGGAGTAGTAGAGACTACCTTGGTCGGGACTCTGTTTAGCAAGTAAACAGCTGTCTTAAGTGCATAGCCCCAAAAGGATTTTGGAAGAGTTGCATGGTTCATCATGGACCTAACCATGTCCATCAAGGTTCGATTACGCCTCTCAGATACACCATTATGCTGTGGTGTATATGGCGGAGTCCATTGAGACAATATCCCATTGTCCCTAAGATAATCTTGAAACTCTTGACTTAAGTATTCCCCACCCCGATCGAATCGAAGTATCTTAATACTTTTGCCAAGCTGTTTCTCTACTTCATTTTTGAACTCTTTGAATTTCTCAAAGGCTTCAGATTTGTGTTTCATCAAGAACACATACCCGAATCGTGAGTGATCATCGATAAAGGTGATGAAGTAGCTATAGCCTCCTTGTGCAAGAGTTGACATTGGTCCACATACATCAGTATGTATTAGACCAAGCAATTCTCCCACTGGTTTACCTTTTCCGGAAAAGGGTAGTTTCGCCATCTTGCCTTTTAAGCATGATTCGCATGTATCAAATGAACCGGGTTCAAATGATTCCAAAATTCCACATTGGTGTAATTTGGTCATGCGTTTCTTACTTACATGGCCAAGACGACAATGCCACGTGTAGGAGTCTATTCGATTATCTATTCGAGCACGTTTGTTGCTAACTTCGATATTGAAAACGTCACCGGATAAATCTAACGTGTAGATACCATTGCACAAAGTTCCATTCCCATAAAGAACGCCATTTAAAGTTATGTAACAACAATTGTTACTAAAAGTTAAATGATAACCCTTTTCATTCAAACATGAAATAGATACAATGTTTTTTATTAATGAAGGAACGAAATAACAATTATCCAATTCTAAGACAGGTCCAGTAGGGAGCTTTAGCAAATATGTTCCGATGGCAACAGCAGCAATCTTTGCTCCATTTCCAACTCGCAAATTCGCTTCTCCCTTGACGAGTCTTCTTCTATTCCTTAGCCCCTGTATGTCATTACATATATGTGAGCTACACCCAGTATCAAGTACCCAGGTATCTGAGGAAATAGAGTGACATTCAATAACGAAGATACCTGAAGAGGATGGGGCATCGGATGCCTTCTTCTTCAAGGACTCAAGATAAACCTTGCAGTTTCTTCGCCAGTGACCCTCCTTGCCACAGTGATGGCAAGTGTCTTTTGGTGTCTTTTCAGTCTTTTTGGCCTTTTTCTTCTTTCCTCTATTCTGTTCTTTGGCCTTCCTCTGAGAACCTTTCTTCGAGGACAACTAACAGTACGTCTTTTTGATCCTGGCTTTA
>JAGFNQ010001654.1:0-50483 GCA_024364735.1 Boesenbergia rotunda
ATAAATCTCGTCCATTGGCAAATCAAAGAAATAAATACTAAGTCCATGTGCCCGTTATTATATCAGGATTCAAAGCATGTACTCCATAATAAACTGAGGTCTGATCTAATTATAAAGTCAGTATAAATTGGATCACCTCTATGTTGGTCCTGCTCGATGCACACAGTGTACTAGTGTAATTCTATGGTCAAGATAAACCATATCAAATTACACTACAGTCATCCCGATGGTTTGTCCAACTCCATCTTGGTTGTGAGCCTCTACTTACACTCTGCAAGGGACTGATAACATGATCTTCTGTACGTCACCACACACCATGTTATCTACAATGCAAAGCATCAGACAGTTTGCACATACTAATATAAACATGCAACAGTGATCTTGTGATTCTCTTTCAAAATGTAGATGTTCATACAAAAAAGACAAGGCTTTTAGTATACATCCTAACAACTAGGACTTTCATCACCTAGCTTCACTCACTAGGACTTTCATCACCTGACTTCTCTCATCAGGATTTTCACAACTTAGCTTCACTCACTAGGGCTTAGCTTCACTCACTAAGACTTTTACTGCCTGACTTCACTCACTAGGACTTTCACCACCAAGCTTTACTCATTAGGACCTAGCTTCACTCACTAGGACTTTCACTACCTAGGGTGACGTCCCCCTAGGATTTTTTTCTTTCTTAGAATTCACTTCTTTAAGACTTCTCACTTATTTAACCTCTAGTTAGGCGTTCATTGCTAGTCATCAAGTTCAGACTAGACTTCTCTCACATCCAAACATCAAATCCTATTCGGATTTAGCCTTGGTCAAACTTACTAGACTTAGGTACATTGTCAAACATCGAACCTCTAAATGTTGATTGTTATTATCTATACTCCCTACACCAATAGAAAATAAAGAAGAAATAGTAAGGTTAATTATTAGGTTAAATATGTTCAATCATGTGATTGATTAATCAGTAAAGGTGTTTCATTAATTGAGAGCAATCAATTAATCAATCTAATTGTCGTTATCCAAATGTTTACATTCTAGCAGGGTTAAATTATGGTGATGATTTAGTTCATATTAACAACAATGTTAATTATGTGAGATGGAATTAACTAACATCTAATTATTTGATTAATTGAATTATTAATTAATTAATGAGTAGATTAATTAATTAAGGGATGAATAAATTAAGAAGGTGATTAATTAATCAATAGGGTTTGATTATTGATTAATAGACTCGTAGATTTTTCATATTCTTTATTTGTAGATGCTAGCTCGAGATAGATCCTCTGACATGAAAACTATTAAGACAATCTATGATAAAGGTAGGTGTTGCTTCCTTAACTTCTGTAGTTCATTGTCCTTAGTGAATGGATAGTTATGGAGTAGAATAATTTTGCCTTGACTCTACTCATACTTATCTGAGTTTGATACTTACATGCTTGATTTTAGAGATGATCCATTTATATCTTATATAGTCTTATCTTTGGCTATTCATACTCTGTAGTGTAGACATGTGTATGGTGTGTACAATACTGATCATTATACATTACTTGTTAAACTGGTTCGGATATATGCTTCCATTATGTCATTTATGGTATGTACATATTTCCTACTTGTGAGATTGTATACTTTGATCTCCTTTACACTTTGACCATGCAATATTCCATATCATTTACTCGTGGAGTCATTTAGACTCACTACCTGGTTGTTTTTTTTCCTTTCTTCAGGTAGTAGATAGATGTCCTAAGGTGTCACTTGGAGATCCTGTCTTCTAGTCCCACGTCGCATCGAGAGTTTTCTCCTATTACTTTTATTGCATTTTGGATTTCTGAACATATTCATGTAATAATTAACTTAGTTATGGATTTTAGTCTTGTGATGTACTTTTTATTTGGTTATGGTCCTTGATATGTTAAGTCGTATCGGTATGTCGTCGAGTAAGTTTTATGTGATTGTTATTATTGTTGTGTGGTTTGTGTTTGTACCAACTGTGTGAGCTATATATCATTATCTTGCGTGGTTTGATTTTATATAGCTATGTGGTTATGTAATAGTGTAAAAGGTTAATTCTTATATTGTCATACCGGGGGGGATGCTATCTGTTTGTTGGGCATTTATACACCCAGGATATAATAATTTATTGGTATCAGAGCCACGAGTATACACTCAAGAAGTGACAATTTATTGGCATATATTCTTATCTTTGTGTTTCAATTTTTGTGATGTGTTCTCTTGATGTAACTTTTTGAGTTTGGGGATGGTAGGACATCTCCGAGCTATAGGAAAATAAGATATACTTTTAGTGATTATCTTATCTTTTGTGTTCATTGCCTTGTATATATTATGGTTAGATACTCTTCAATTTAGTTGGATTGTGTATCTGTTTCTATACTTATTTATTAGGTATTCACTGACTTGGTATTAGAATGATGACACCTAGTCAATCAACCCTATTTACAATCATGGTCGAAGATGATCTCCGACCATGGAAGCGTCCAGTTGACATGTTGGGGACTCGACCTTAATGAAGAAAATGTTGATTCTCTTATATTGCTAACTAATACTGAGTCAGAAAATGAGGGTCGAATCTATCAACAACCTATTGGCGATTAAGGAACACAGTCTTAGGGAATACCAGTAGCAATACCGCTCCTACCACTACCAATTGGGTAATGGACATATACCCATACTATTATAATTAGTAGAGGATCAATGCATCTTATTCCATGGATTTTGACCACGGACCACTTATTCCCGGTTTGATAACCTAGAATATATATTAGAATATATGACTTGCACTGATACAAAAAAGATAGAGCTAACTGATTTTCACTTATGAGACTAAGCCACCTCTTGGTGGAAGACACGGAAGATGATCTTTGGTAAATAAAGAATCAATGGATGATTATTTTGAGATATTTTTGAGAGATAGTACTTCTCTACCTCACTTTCTATAGCTCATCATTAGGAGGTCCTGAACCTTAAGTGGAGAGATCGAAGCATAACGATTTATAAGGCGATGGCTAGTTGACTCACCTAACATTGTCTCCACCTAGTAGTTCTTGTTAAGCTAAACAAACAAGCTTGAACACATATGTGTTCAACTCGTTAACATTCGTGAACAATGTTCATGAACCATATTCATTAATAAAACTCTTATTAACATGCTAAATAAATAATAAAATAAAATAAATAAATTTGAATGATCAAGTTCAATAATCAATTAATCAAGTAAAATTTTGAAATAATCAAATAAGCTTAAATTGAGAGCTCAATAACATCTAAACAAACCAAGCTCAAGCCCATAAAAAAATAAACCAAGCCAAGCTTGAACAATCATTTCAAAAGATTTGTTAATTTTAAGCTCGGCTCGGCTCGGCTTGACTTGATTACGTCATCAAACAAGCTTGAACATCCCAAAGCTCAATTCGGCTAGGCTCAAGTCATTTATAGCTCTACTCCTACTTATCATCATCCATCATATGAGTGATTTCATTGGGACAATAAAATGTCCAAGTCTAGGGGAAGTTGTATATATGTATAGATTTTAGTTACAGTTTTCTTTTTTATTGTAGTCCAATTCTTGTTTTTAGTTCAGTTTGATTTGAGTTTTCTAATTTTGCTTTCACTTTGATTTGAGTTTAGTTCACTTGCTTTCAATTTAGTTCATTTGAGTTTAGTTTAGATTGATCATAGCTTGTATTACATCAGCAATTAGGTTACTGCTGACTTGATCTCTAGTAAGAATTCTAGCACATTTATTCTTGATTCATGTTGTTGTGATCTTAATACTAGTATGTTTGGTGAACTCCTATTCTCTATCTTTAGTAGTATGAATTGAACATTGCTTTCATTTAAATATTCGTGTGATGACCTAATTTTAGGATCTCTATTCACATTGCCTAGTTTGGATAATATATAACTCTAAAAATAGTCATGATTCATTGATTAATACTTATGTTTCCATGGTGATGCCTTCGACTACATTTTCGTTATTAGATGAGCTTGAATTATACAACCTCACTTGAAAACATCTTAATCCCAACATTTGCATTTGTATTTAAGCATTTATGATCTTAGCTTGTTGTGTTACATCAACAATTAGGTTACTGCTCACTTGTTCTCTAGTAAGAATTCTAGTAAGCTTATTCTTAATTCGTGTTGTTGTGATCTTAGTTCTAGTATGTTTGGTGAACTCCTATTCTCTATTTTTAGTAGCATAAAGTGAGTATTGTTTTTAATGAACTATTTGTGTGATAACCTAGTTTTAGTATCTCTATTCACATTGCCTAGTTTGGATAGTAAATAACTTTGAAAATAATTATGATTCATTGATTAGTACTTTTGTTTCCATGGTGATGCCTTAAACTATATTTTGATTACTGTATGAGTTCGGATCATGCAACCTCACTTGGAAAAATCTTAATCCCTACATTTGCATTTGTATATATGCATTTGTGTTAGTGCTACACTTTTAAAGCAATAAAAGAAAAATAAAAGAATAAAGAGATATAAAAAACAATATCATGAGTGGAACCTAGCAATTTACCCCTTTGAGACTGAGTAAGGTTACTTGTAAATAAATGCTAGTTTTCTCTTAATTTCGAGCTCACCTTTGAGACTTAGGCAATTTGAGAAAGATGAACCAAGCGTGTGGTAGGTTAGTGCCTATCACCGAGAGTATAGGGAACATAGAAAATGATGACTTGACTAGGGTTAGGGATCGAAACTTGGCAATCTAAGGTGTTGGGACCGGGTGCATGTTGACAAGGATACGGGTTCGTAAAATTTTAAACTTTTACGTGCAGCGGAAGAATTAGCATAAAATAATTTCTCAAATTATTTTAACCTCGTATCTAGCATGCAACCTTATGATGTGTGGACATGATCATAAATTAAAACTTTGCGAAAAAGTAAACTAATTTACTTTGTACCTCGCGTAACTCGAAGAAAGGGGCGAGATCCAACCGTAGCGTCCCTTGGAAGTTTCGCCTCTATTCGCGTCCACGCCGAGTTCTCTTCGGGATGACTTCGCAAAGTCACGAGTTTTGTGCCGACGAGAACTACTAGATTCTCGGAAGGCACAACTAGAAGATCAAGAGAGAAGAAAGGAAACTAACCACCAAGAAACGGAATCTAAATTTCGGGAAGGAAGGAGTTGCGACCCGCTTCTTCTTCTTCTTCTTTGGCACCTTCTTGGTGGAGACCGCTCACGCCAACCCTAGGATGCGCCGGCCCTAGGAGGGATGTGCGCCGGCCCTAGCACAAGGAGGGGGGCGCCGACCCTAAGGGGAAGAGAGAGGGAGAGAATTAATCTCTTGATTACTCTATTGGAATTAAAGGCTTGCCTTTGGTTCCTTTATATAGTAGCATCTCCTTTGCCAAGTCTCCCTCTTAACGGAATTTTCATAAAAAATTTATCCTATAAATTTTCTTATGAATTATTCCATTTAAAGCCAAGTTTTATTATAACTAACTTTATAATAAAATAAATACATCTCTCCTTTTATTATGGAATAAATTTTACAAGAAATTTATAAACTTTCTTATTATGGAAAAATCAATTCATAATTGATTTTATAAAATTAAAATAAAACATTCCATGGATCATTTTAATTTCCATAAAAAAGAATAAATTTCTATAAATTTATTTATATAAATTTCTTTATACAAAATTTATTTATCCATAATTTATAAAACAAATCGCGCTAGATTTATTTTATTAATTAAACCAAATAAATTGGTTTTCTCCCCTTTTAATGGCCGGCCAAAACAAAGGGGTTTGGCACCCTCTTTGGCCGGCCAAACCGAGCCGAACCGATCGCGAATTAAACTCATTTAATTCGCCCAATAAGCCTTCAAAAGACTTAGCCATTTTAAGTTTCCGTTGCGCCTCTGATTAACTCAGATTCGACTTATTTCTCTTGATTGGAAAATCTAATTTTCAACTCGTTTTAAATCCCTCGGATTACTCGTAGTGTGTGTGACTAAATCCTGGGTTCACACCTCCTTGGAGATGCTTGCTTAACATGTTAAAGTATAAGTCTCCATGACCAAGATAACTTGAACACCGCAAGTCAAAGGAACATCGCACTTAAGCTACAGTAAGAACTTCATTGACATATCTATATAGATTACCATATGAAGTTTTACAGCTAGTCACTCCAATGAACTAGTTCCCTTAACTAGCATCCATGTTTATCTCTGGACATCCCAATGTCACCAGCCAGTGAGAATCAGCTGATTAGAGAATAACCCATGCTAGTCTCAACAGAATTGATAGTGTCCATTTTTATCAATTCATCGACTAGGGATATTTTCAATACTTCACAATTGCACATGTAGAGATAATCACTAGTTGTGATCCCATCACAAATTCTCTTTTGCTGTGAATTGTATTGCGGACATTCAGTAGATGAGTTTAAGATCCCAATCAAATACACTAATATGTATACTCAAATAGTGAATTATCATTTATTAAAATAAATGTTTACAATCATAAGGCGATTGCCTTAGGACACTTCTCTCATATCACTAACATAAGGTCACTCATCACACCAAGCACGAAGAACTACTATATAGGCTACACACAAATAACTTTATTATCATGCTCACCAATGAAACTATCTGATAGAGTTTGATTGATTCACCGAGAATTATAATGCATTATACCAACACTTGAGTCTAGATTATAGGTTTTTGCTTGAGGACAAACAAAGGTTTAAGTCTAGGGGTGTGATGCACATAAATTATATATGTTTATAGACGTTATTTGACAATAATTCACATACTTTTCTTGCTTATGATTTATGCCCTCACATCCCATTTTATCATTTATCAATATAATTACTTTATTGTTTGGAGATCTGATCTTTCAATTTTTTTCATGAAAAAAAGTGGTTTAGAGATAATTTGGAGCAAAAACATACATGGAAGGTAAGTTTAGCAAAGCTTACATAGTCATGCCATGTCCCAGAGGCACAGTTGTGCCCCTCCAAGCCACATCCAAGTCCATTCCAGAATTTCACATGGTCATGCCTTGTCCCAGTTGTCATGTCTTTCAAAGGAAATCAGAGGCAATTCCAAAAGATCACACGGTCGTGTCATGCCCAGTGGCACGACCGTGTCTCCCTCTAGCCAAACTAACATGGGTAGGTCGTGTCCATGAGGCACAATCATGCCTCACTTGGTCGAGTTAGACACAGGAGGGTCGTGTCTTTGAGGCATGGTAGTGCCTCCCTTCAGTGAAGTCCACACGGTCGATCATGTGAGGCATGGTCATGCCCCTACCTATAAAAAGGAAAGTTCTTCCCCTTTTCAAGACGAGGAGGGTTCTTCCCTTGAGGAAGACACAAGAGGTCGAGATCTGACACCGTTTCGATCAACAATTGACAATATGAAGCTGGAGTCTCCATCCTGTCTACCTCCTAAGTAAGGATTGGATCTTGAAGACACGGATTCCACACTCGGCTAAGTTTCCTTCTCTTTCTCATAGATTGAGTGTTGGAACCGAGGTATGGCTCGGCGGGTTTCCTAAGCGAACACAGGGTCAAACATGAGAGACCCCTCTATGTCTACAGATTAAAAATTTAATCCGAATAGAGACCTGATAACAAGCATTTTGACGGATAAATTTTGTGCAACTAGTGAGGGAATTTGAGGCTTTAGGGTGTATTTGTTTATGAAATGATGCATAATTATGAATAGGATGTATTTTCATTGGTTAATTAATTTTCCTGCATTTTCACACTCATATTTCATTCTATTGAATTTTTGACAGCTTGTGCATCATCGGATCAAAAGGTCTCATTCTGTTGAAGGCCTGATTGGTCACCAGACCAATCAGGGGAGGGCCTGATTGGTCACCAGACCAATCAGGGGAAGGCCTGATCGGTCCAGTGACCGATCAGGGAAGGCCTGATCGGTCCAGTGACCGATCAGGAGCAGATGGCACAAAAGAACTCAGAATTTTAGCTACTGATCAAGTCCTGATCAGTCCCCAGACTGATCGAGAAGGTTCCTGATCGGTCCCCAGAATGATCAGGGAGCATCCAGACCGATCCAGAGCCATTCAGTCCGATCAGTAGCTGTCCAGATGCTCTCGGATGCGCGGGTCATCACAACCCTCCAGTTGAATCTGGCAACGACGATTGATGGAGCTTCATTGCAAGTGATCTCAGCCACTCATCCGAGGAAATCAAGGGTGGAAAGGAGGAGTAGAAAAGGGGATTAGGGTAGCCAAAGAAGGGGATCTCATCTCATCTCACGCCATCGCTTCTTCCGCCCCGACGCCTCTTCCCTCACCAAGGCCGGCGGTTCCTTCCTCCACCTCGCTGCCGCCGGCCGGAGCTTTTTCTCCACCTCCACTTCTCCCCTTTCTTCACTCCTCATCCGCAAACCCTAGGGGCAGCCACTCCTTCTTCAGATGCGGCAGCAGTTCTTTTCATTCCTTCACAGCTTTCCCTTCACAGTTTTTTTTTCCTTCGCAGCAGCTTTTTCTTCCCAGTGGGTAGCAGCAGTTCTTCACAGCCGATTCTTCTAGCTTTCATCAGATTTGGGTTGATTGGTTTCATGTATTTGGTTATTATGTGTTGATTGTTGGATTGTCTATTGTGATTGATTGTTGAATGCTTGTATTGAATTGTTCTCCCATGTTTTAGAATTGCACGCACCTTGATTAAATTCACTCATGCCTATCATATGTTTGATGAATTGTCCCTTCCATTAGATAGATTTCAATTTTACATTTTCTTTATCTTAGATTCTTGCAATGTTTCGTTAGTTTGATGCTTTATGTTTCCTTATGGTTATGTCTTTCGGTTTTATGCAATTAGGTTAGGTTAGGTTAAGTTTCATTAATGCTCTATTTCTTTAATTGCTCCCTTTATGTTGTCTTTCGTTTCCTTGCCAAGCGTAGTTAGGTTAAATTAGATTCTCTTCACTTGCATTATCTTTCAGTAATTAGGATTAGATTTCATACTTGCTTCGTTGTTTCGTTTCGTAGTCTTAGTTTTCAAATCCAAACCCCCAGTTTAATATCCAAAATCCAAAAGCAATAATTTGGAATCCTAAGATTATTAACCTGTCATTACATTCCTTGAGAGAGACGACTCGAGTTACTCTATACTGCATTAGTTTAGAGGAGTTCGATACTTTAATTGTATTTGAAACTGTAACACGACAAAAACGCGGTTATCAAGACCCATCTCCCAAACAACCGTCTCGTCATCGTATCAATTGATTCAAGTCACAACTTAGCCAAACTCAAGAGTAAGGCCTTGTAACTTTCCGAATCAAGTGATCGCGAAAAAGATGGCAAATTGATCACTGGCTTTTGTATTTATTATCCGGGTCCATGACACAAATTAATTATCAATATTAATTAATAATTAATTAAACTATGATAATTAATTAAAACACATGCGATGATAAAATAATCAAATTAACAACATTATTTTTCAATTTATTAGAACCATCAAAAGAACATGCATTAGTCAATTTCATTTTTAATTTTTGTTTTTTTTCTAATTTAATATTAGCTTTAAGCATTGCTTTTATACCAGAGTATAATTGATCGTGAGGGAGAAAATATACCTCACTTACTAGGTTGCTTTCGAAAAGAGGGACTCCACCTTCATCACTGCTTTCTTCTGGTGTAACTCCCCCTTCTTCAGTGCTCTCCTCTTAATGATTTGCCATCATTGCAAGTCCAACGTATTCTTCAACTTACGATTCATCAGACGAGGTTTCGTCCCAGGTGGCTTTCAGAGTCTTCTTCTCCTTTGGCCAATTCTTAAGTTTGGGACACTGATTTTTAGATGACCCTCCTCTTTGCAGTTATAGCATCAGATTGCACGCTTCTTCGGAGATCGTCTTTTACCCTGAAACTTAAAAAATTTATTAGCCCTTTTGAATAAAACTTTTAAGGGTTTTTACCATCTTTGTCGTATTTTCATCATCTGTTGACGACTCATCCTCGATTTGGTTTTTCCTCGCATTCAAAGTGATTTTGTCCATTTTCCTGCTCTTCCCAACACACCAAGATTCCTGAAGTTCTAAAATCGAAAATAGTTATTCTAGAATACTTACCTCAAGGTCTTTTGAAATAAAATATGCGTCAATTACTAAGGTTCAATCCGGGGTTCTCGGGAATGCATTCAACGTGTACCATTGATCATCGCGATTTGATACCTTTTCACCGAGGTTCTCAAGGTTCATGATTAACACTTTTACTTTGGCGTGTAGTTGGGCAACTGATTGACCGTCTTCCATTCAGAGGTTGGTAAGCTGGCTTCGTAGGATGTCTCGTCGTGTTAGTTTTGCCTCTAAGGTGCCTTCATGCAATTCCAGGAACTTTTCCCAAAGTTCTTTTGTCGAGTTGTATTTTCCGATTTGATTGACATAAGGTCGGGGAGGGCAGTCAGTAGATGGAATTCCGCCTTTCCATTTGCTATCGCGTCTACTTGTTCCTTTTTGTTCTAGGAGTCAGGTTCTTTGATTTTTCCTGTGTTATCTTTTGGAGCTGAAAAATCATTTTTGATTGTTAGTAATAATGCATAATCAGTAGTAAAAAATACCTTCAATTTTCTATTCCATGCTGCGAGCTCCTCCTCAAACTTCGGTGGGTAGATCACTGGTCCAACCATTTTTCAGATTTTGCTGTAGTTGGCGGTTAGTCCTTCTGCGACGTCCTAGCTCTGATACCACTTGTCGGATCAAGGTGGACCGGCAAGAGGGGGGTGAATTGCCGTTGTAAAATAAAAAAGATCCTTGGCGTGGCTCACAAAGAATTCAGATTAGTTAAAACAATAAAATAAAATGAACATAAACTAATAAAAGGCTAACACACAAAAATTTACTTGGTTGCAACCTAGGTGGTTGCTAATCCAAGATGGTTGAAGCTCACTATCAAAATCTCCTTCTGGCGAAGAAGCCTTTTACAAACTTTGAAGCACAGGAAGCTACAAAACAAAAAAGAATTTATTTCAGTTGATTGATTGTTTAGAACTGAGCTTTGTGGGGCTATTTTTAGCCCCGGTCAGTTCTATCCATTTACTGATGTGGCACTATAGGGGCGCCCGAGTAGTTTTGGGCGCCTGACACGTGGCTTGTACGTTATCCGGTACGTAACGATCTCAAACGACTAGCTGGGTGGATAGAATAGGCTCTCGGGCGCCTGTATGCATTGGGGTGCCCGAGTGCTCGGGGGCCCCTATTCATAGTGGTGCCCGAGTCAAGTTTGGTCAGCAGCTCACTAACCAATCTCCAGCAGGTCTTCTTGGGTAATTTCTAGCCAACCGGAGTTAGGCTCATCCGAACCCGACTCCGGCCTTTCACCCCTCGAGCGTCCTTCCTTCCGGCTTCTCATCCCTCGAACGTCGCGCATATCCTTCTCGCTCCACCGGCGTACTCTTCCGCACCTTCTGCATCCCTCGGATGTACCGAGCCTGTCGGCTCACTTCCCCCGTGCAATCCTTCTCGTCTACTTCGTCTTACGCTCGACTTCCTCTGCTCCTAAGTTCCTGCACACTTAGACAGAGGGATCAAAACCATAACAGGACCTAACCTAACTTGGTTAATCACATAAAACCAACCGGGGCACCAACACTGCTGGCTGGCATGACTTGAATTGGGAAATGAGGCACAACCAGGGCATAACTGTGCCTGGTAGACACAGTTATAGCTGGATTCTAAGGCATGGGTCGTGCCATGGGCCACGACCCAGTCTTTGTGGTGCATAAGGCCATGCCTCAGCTGGAAGACTGCATGGGTCGTGTAGGCTGCGGGGGGAGCCGTGTCTCTTGGCCAATGCCTCGTCACGATGGTCTCTGGCTCCGATTTGCTCCTTTTCTTATCTGGTTGGTTCCAAAATGCTCCCTGAAAGTGAAAACAGAGAAAGAGCAAATCTCTTAATAAGAAATTGGCAATATGTTGATAAAAGCTAACAAAAGGGGCATAGCAACGTAAATATGAATCAAGCAAATTAAGTGAATGAGAGTGAAAACAAGGATAAAATGGTATCAAATCTACACTCATCAACCTCCTTCTTGTATGAGCATTCGTGCTTGAAATACCCTTTCTTGTTACATCCAAAATAGGTAATGTGCTTTTGGATTCAGTTGTGGAAGGCTTCATCACCTTCTGAATGTCCTTTTTGGAGAACATTTTCTTCTTCCTGGTGAACATCTTCTTACCAAGTTCACTAGGTGTTCATCATTTGAGTCTGAGTCAGACTTGCTTTCATAATCTTCTTGGGTTCTGCTCCTTGACTTTGCATCTTTTGAAGAACCTGCAACCAAAGCAATACCCTTCTCGGTTGTTTAGTGTTAGTCTGTTCATCTAGTTCTAACTCACAAAATAATTTATCAAGTTTTAATTTTGAAAGATTCCTCAAAATTTTGTAAGTATCTATAATAGATGCCCACAATGAATTTTAGGAAAAAGCATTTAGGGTGTACCTTATCACATCCCAGTTCTCTGGTTGATGTCTTATTAGATGCAGCCCGTTTATGATGTCCTTGATCTGGGCATGGAGTTGACTGGCCTTTTCTCCATCCTGCATTTTAATATTAACCAGTTTATTTAATAAAAGCTCATGTTTCGTTACCTTGGCATCGTTGTTGCCTTCATGCAGCTCGATCAGTTTATCCCAGAGTTCTTTGGCACTTTCTGTTGGGTTAATTCAGTTCATCTCTTCTTTTGTTAGGTCATATTGTAAAGTGTTTTGCGCCTTGAATCCGATTTGTGCCTTCTTTTTCATGTTAGTATTCCACTTGTCTAGTTTTAGTGGAGCGTCTCCTCCTTCATCCATTGGTGGTGAGTACCCACTCAGGACTATAAACTATTGGTCTATGTCGATCTTCAGGTAGACCTCCATTCTCCTTTTCCAAAAGAGAAAATCTTCCCCATTGAACATAAGAGGGCAGGTTGTGCTGTAGCCTTCACCTTGGGTCATTAGATCTAGCACACGATAAATAGAACAGAAAAAATACGAAGACTAGATCTTGGATTACTAGTGTTGGAGGAAGTAAATAAAAGAAGTCGACTCGAGTGGTGTTGCACCAACTTCGAGCAAATTCGATCAAACGAGAAAAAAAGGATCTATGAGAAGGTATTTAAACTAAACTTAGATTATGCACGAAAAACTAAAAAAACAATTCAAACCCCTAACTCTTATGGTGGTTGCACCGACTCAAAGCAAATAAGACTCTGATACCACTTGTAAGACCATTGCACGTGAGAGGGGGGGTGAATCACGTGATTTTTTAAAATCAAACGCTACTTTTTCGAATTAAAGAAAGTGAGAGCGAGTACAACGGAAAATAATGAAAAAGCAATCACGCAAACACAAGTCGATTTTATTTGCTTCGGAGCCTTAAGCGACTCCTACTGCAAGGCACATGCCCCTTGGATTTTTCCGATGGGCAATCCACTAATACCCTCTACCGGTAAACTCTTGGTAGAGTGAGTGAGTATAAAAGATGAGTAGGAAGCATAACAACTCTACACTTCCTACTTAATATAAATTAAGTACAAGTAAACAGCTTTAAAAGCGTTACCCAACACAAGTGTAGAATTTCGATCGGCTCGTGTGTTAATGTTGATCTTCCAGTCCAGGCCGGACGTAGTCATGTCGAAGTAGGCCCGGAGAAGGAAGAAGAGGAAGCAGTGTTGACCATGAAAGCTTGGAGTCGAAGATTGAGAAATTATTGTATTCAGCTCTTCGGCAACAAGTCCTTATAAAGGACATCTGCGATGCCTCAATTCCCAACTGAGGCACCTCAAATAAAGGAAGTTTTATCCTCGATCTGAAGCGTTCGATCTCGCTTATGATCCTCTGGAAGGCGCCTTGGATCCCCTTCGAGGCGCTTCAGTTACCAACTGAGGCACCTCAGATCCAACCTGAGGCGCCTCAGTTTGCTGAACTTCTATCCGCAGTGCTAGTTATACGGAGACGCCCTCAAGCACTCAAGGTGCCTCCAGTTCCAACTAAGGCATCTCGAGCACTGTTCATTCAAGATAACTTTTACAATTTAAACCATGCAAAATTATATTATTCCAAAACAACAAATACCCTGCAAAATAAGGTTAACATAACTACGATATGGACTAAATAAACTAAGTATTAAATAGACACTATCTTCCCAAGATCAGAATCTAGTCAAAGGTCTCAACTTAGAGATCTAAAATGGTTCTAAGTTGGACCGTGCCCAATGTCCCAATGGGGACTCGTCATCACCAAAATTCGCTTATCCAGTGACTTAACTCACTTACCTTTATGCATTTCTACTTGACTTCTTAACCCATCAGGACTTTCTGCCAGAACTCCACCATCCTGGACATCCCGTCAAATTTTCACCAACTTGGACTTCAGCCAGTTGTCAGGCCCCACAGACCCAACTGGACTTCTTGCCAGGACTCCACCACCCTAGACTTCAGTCTGCTGTCTAGTTCTAAGTCTTTCAAACTTGCACTCTCGGTAAAAAAGTTAAATAATTACAAATCTAACTTTAACTTATTTGTCATTCATTAAACCTGAGTTTGACTGTTAGTGCAAACTGCACCAACACATCATGTATGTCGATTTCTTCGAGGGCCCATGCCCGAAGAAGATGTCATTAGTTCCTCTTAGTCCACAAGACAATGCGCTTTATTAAATGGTTGTTTCTTGTGTTCGTCCCCTTGCATCGTGAGACCTGGCATTCCTGTGTTCAGTGCATCTCTTTCGAATGTATGTACCGAGGCAAAAATTAGACTTTAACTTGGGATACTAGGTCTATAGTACCACGAATAAGGTACATATAATTCAGTGTCACATCCTTACAACATTCATAACATCTTTAGCAATAGATGTCGGTCGAGGCAAGTTGATAGAATTTTCCGATATTGGTCAAGTTAGTATCTAACAATTATCCCTGACTGGTATAGGACTAGTTCTCAGGGTCTTAAATATAAGCACACTCATCCTTGCTATATTTGACCTATTAGAGAGGAATTAGATTCTAAGGGCGAACCTGTTGCAATCCAATTCAATTTTGCAAACATAATTTTTGAAAATCACCTTTTAAATGCCTATCTTTCAAAACATTGTTCAAAATTCTTACTCTTAAAATCTTTTTGCTTGAAAATCTATACTTAGCTTCATTTTGAAAACAAAACTATACTTAAAAACTTTTTGAATCACAAATCATGTATGCCGATTTGTCATTCATTAGTGCAAACTGCACTAATGAATGAGGTAAAAAATTAGACTGTTAGTGCAAACTGCACCAACACATCATGTATGCCGATTTCTTCGAGGGCCCATGCCTGAAGAAGATGTCATCAGTTCCTCTTAGTCCATGAGACAATGCGCTTTATTAAATGGTTGTCTCTTGTGTTCGTCCCCTTGCATTGTGAGACCTAGCAGTCCTATGCCCAGTGCATCTCTTTCTAATGTATGTACCGAGGCAACAAAATTAGACTTTGACTTGGGATACTAGGTCTATAGTACCTCGAATAAGGTACATATAATTCAGTGTCACATCCTTACAACATTCATAGCATCTTTAGCAATAGATGTCAGTAGAGGCAAGTTGATAGAATTTTTCGATTTTAATCAAGTCAGTATCTAACAATTATCCCTGACTGGTATAGGACTAGTTCTCAGGGTCTTAAATATAAGCACACTCATCCTTGCTACATTTGACCTATTAGAGAGGAATTAGATTCTAAGGGCGAACCTATTGCAGTCCGATTCTATTTTGCAAACATAATTTTTGAAAATTACCTTTTAAATGCCTATCATTCAAAACATTGTTCAAAATTCTTACTCTTAAAATCTTTTTGCTTGAAAATCTATACTTAGCTTCGTTTTGAAAACAAAAATATACTTTAAAAACTTTTTGAATCACAAATCATGTACGCCGATTTGTCATTTGCACTAATGAATAAGGTAAAAAATTAGACCGTTAGTGCAAATTGCACCAACACATCATGTATGTCGATTTCTTCGAGGGCCCATGCCCGAAGAAGATGTCATCAGTGTTAGGATCGTGACCGTCAAGCTAGAGGGGGGTGAATAGTTTTTCTTCGATTTTTCTTCCTACAAAGTTAGTGCGCAAGCGGAATAAACTAAAACTAAACTAAGAGGAACACACCTATTTACGTGGTTCGGAGATGACACTCCTACTCCACGGCTGTCCGTAAGGTGGATGATTCCCCAGAGCACCTCCGGTTAGCTCTAGTAGCTCCTTGTGCGTAGAGAAACCTCGCCACAATCTTCATACACGATCTGAGCAAGATAGGCTACTAACAAGCTTTGACCAAGCAAGTTTCGCCAAGGAGAAAAGCCTTAAACGAGCTCCCTTAAATAGAGCACGAGGCTGAATATATGGGATCGGATTGAATCGATATTCACCCCCCTCTATCGATTCAATCCGATCCCACAAGTGGTATCAGAGCGGGTGGCTTAAACTTGGTGCAACCACCAGTTTGAGAATTATTTTTTCGGATTTTCGAATTTCAAATGTTTTTCGCTCGAATCTTTCTCGTTAATCAAGGTTGGTGCAACACCACTCGATTTTCTTTCGTTATTAATATTCTTCCAGCACTACTAATCCAAGACTTAGTCTTGGAACGAGTTGTTTTTTTTTCTTTTTCAGTTTAATCAAATGGCCCACCAAGAATGGAATAGCGCCCGTCCACCACTCTTCTCTGGCAAAAATTTCAACTCCTGGAGAAGTCAAATGGAATCCCATCTGAAGGCCCACATGAACATATGGATGATCATCCAAACGAGATTCTCTTTTCCCATAGAAGATGAGTTATCAATCGAGTGGGACAAATTGGATGAACAAACCCTCAACCAAATTGAGACCAATGCAAGGGCAACTACAATCCTACAATGTGGCATAACCAAGGAACAACTCGAACTAGTAGGTCCATTTAGATGTGCTAGAGAAATTTGGGAAAAATTGATCAACCTTCATCAAGAGATCTCGAATGAAGAAGAAGATCAGGTAAGTCATTTTGCATTCTCGGCTCAAGCTCAAATAGCCGAGACAGAGTTGGCACCCGACTTCGAAATTGACTCCGGATCAGAAGATGAGATAGAATCCGTACCTGGCTGCAAATTCGAACCAGAGTCAGAAGACGAATTGACTGAGACAAAAAAGGTAACCAATTTCAAATTTTTTCCAGAATTACAATTAAATAATCAAACTGATACTGCAATGGTCGAGGAAGGTATAATTTCTAGTGCAGGAAAAACTCCAAGAGAACCACCAAAGAAGAAGCATCAATCAGTAACAGAGTCCGACTCAGACTCAGAATCAGAAAACGGTGAAGGAGATTGACCCAAACTGGTCCGATTGGCCCGTGACCACTACAAGATGCTGAAAAGAAAGACGGCTAAAATCAAGGGGGAGATTCCCAACCAGGAATCAAACAGTAATATGGTAAATCCAAAATTTAAAAATCATATAACATATTTTAAGTGCAGTGAAATAGGACATTACAACAATAAGTGCCCCACTCGCAAGAGTCGACCTTCACCAAATGGAACCCTCAAGAGTACTGCACAAACAATCGAGAAAGGTAAAGTTACAATATTTGAAAATCCAGTATTTACCTCAAATGATGTGATTGAATCTTATAAATTAGTTAAAGCAAATTTCAGAAAAATAGAACAAGAAAATGAAACACTGAGACATAAGGTCAAATTGCTAGAAAACTTATTCACAACCTTGCTGATTTTAAAAATCTAGAGTATTATTCCAATTATGATGTAGCTTAGATCATTTTTGTCATGTTTGCTTTTTTTTTGTCTTTGTATTTTTATTATGCTTGGATTTAGAATTGGATAGTTTAAGGATAAATGATTTATTTGAAATTTGAACAACATAGTATTAGGTGGAGGTGAGATGATAGTACGTTAGGGAAGCCCTTCTAATAAGGTCAAGTATACCCTACTTGATATGTTTAGTCTGGTGGAACTAGCCGAAGCTACCGATCCAAGACCTAAACTAGTTAGACCAAAATTTTTCAAGAAGTAATTTGAAAATGAAATTTCGATAAAAGGCTTTGTCAAAGAAAGGATTGTTGCTCCAATAAGGCTACAACCAAAGAAGACCTCTGTGCCTTATCAAGACCTAGAAGCCAATTTTCGAAATTCAAATTCAATTTACTATTTGATAAATTTGAATCTAACACAAATTTTAACTAAATCTTAAATACCTATGTCAAAGTTAATCTTGACCTTTTCGATGCTATAATCAACTTCCTGGTTAACATCGTTTTTCCAAAACATTATTTGGTTCATTGATGTTTAAAAGCTAATCTTACTTTTTTTTTTTTTGATATTTCACCTCAATTAACTCATCAAACTATGATCTAGGACTTGTTTAAACTTAATTACTGATTTAGTCAACACAGTCAAACTTGGTCAATGGTCAAACTGGTCAACGGTCAAACCCCGATCAACACGGGCACCCGAGACCTCACGGGCGCCCTACTCGAGTTCCAAGGCTGCCAAAGCTACCAAAAGCTCTGACCACTCTGACTCAGGCACCCGAGAAGCTCTTGGGCGCCTCAATCAACACGGGCGCCTCAATCAACACTCACGGGCACCCGTGAAACCCTATTTAAGGCCATCAACCCATGACCATTTGCGACACCACACAAACTCATCTTCCACTTCTTCTCCCTCTAAGGCGCCCAAAAGCTCATCCTTTGTCCTCAAACGCCCTACTTCGACAATGCCGCCCCGGTACTATTTTAATTATGCATTTATGATTAATTTTTCCTTTATGTCTCTTAATAAATGCATGTTTCTTTTACCTAATTAGAAAACGCCGGGTCACCCAAACTAACCCCCAGGTTGAGCCTTGCCCGGATACTAGGTTTCCTTCCATGGTCTTATTTAACAAATTCGCCCAGACCACTTATAAACCGATTAAGACTAACTACTTGAATAAACACTTTTTTGCTCAATCCTGCCCTACTGCGATGGATGCAATTAATTTTTATCGACTCGACCACCTTGTCTACTTCACCCACTCAGTCAACACAACACTGTGTGCTGAGTTTTATAACAACTTAGTCAAAATTAAAGACTTCTATTACTCTACTACTGTACAGTCCATCCCCCTAACTATCACACCTACCTTGTTTAATAGATTTATTGGACTACGACCTTCTCAATGCACTTTTTACTATTATCCTCCTACTGACCTTCCTTTTGCTGACCCCTATTCTCATATCACCCTGAACACTCTTTATTCTTACTTTTTTGGAGATGCTCGAAACCCGACGGTACAGCGATTCCAGTCCGTCGATCTCCGCGTCCAGAACTACGCTCTCTATAGAGTTCTGGTCCAATGTATCTTTCCATTGATTGCTCGGGATGTCGTGACCATGCGACCTTTCCACACCTTCCTCCTCTACGTGATGATTCATCATCTGGACATAGACATTGGTCTACACATGTTCCAGACGATCACTTACGCGTCGAGCATATCCACTCATTCTCGAGTGCGTACCCCCTACTATCACATTATCACTTCCCTCCTCCATCACCATGGTCGCGACATCACTGCCGAAGAGGTTATCCAGATGACCGAATTCGACGAGATAGGGTCTAGGAACTTTTCCTTAGCGGGCATAGATATCTCGGTCGTGGGGGTATTATTGTGGAGGCGACAGAGGGCCCGACACCAGATCGACTCGGATGAGGAGGTTGAGATCGACATAGTCGAGCTCGCCGCCGAGATCGAGGAGCAGTTACGGGAGCCTCCACCCCCGACTACCGACCAGCGCTTGGCACGACTACAGACGGAGGTCCACAGTCTCCAAGAGGAGATGGAGGCCCGTCACGTCGAGTTCATGGATGCCCTTCATGCCGAGCACGATGTGGACCAGGGCTATCACGTCAATTACATGGACACCCTTCGGGCCGAACGCGAAGCGAACCAGGCCCGACACGACGAGATGATGTCCATGTTCCGGTCGTGACAGCCCGGTCCATTCTTTCCCCCTGGCCCTTCCTCCTAGGCTCGAGTCGTTTCCCAGCTATTTGACTGTATTATTTGATTTCCCCTACCAAGTAGGGTTAACTTGATGTTGACTTAGACTGCCCTATGTTGACTAGTTGACTTTTTTATTATCATTACTTATCTGTTTTGGATATTTATCTGATTTGTATTTTGATTGCTTATCTATCTGTTGAGTTACCTACCTTATATTTGCAACTAGGGTTGTGCTTAGTAGAATAGGATTGTTCTATATTTCTCAAAAAAAAATTTGTTTTCCTATTTTTTTAAATTTGTTTCGAAAATTAGCAATTTGAAAAATCATTTCTTTTATCAAGTTTTTGAAATTTAAAATCATTTTTCGATTTAGTTTTTATAAAAACTTACCCCCGTCAAAACTAGGGTTTTTGCGTAAATGGACATAGCTTAGGCCCTAACCCTAGAACTGCATACACCTATAGATCTAAAAGCCAGCATCTCACAAGCACCTTAGGGTACTTTTGATTGATAACCTAGATTGGATTGAGATGCTTAGGTCTATGCCTTGATTCAAGATGCTTTAAATCAGTGCATCTGCAGTAATTGGAGCAATAAATACAAGTTGAACAGTAATCAGGTTAAGTGTCAAGCTTAGAAAATCTAACTTGAGCAGATCACTTAACTTGACTAACCCGAGTGAAAGCTACTGTTTTATAACAGTTAGTAAGTAGCTAACTAGGTTGGACAGGACCCGAACAAGATTGGTTTAATTTGGTTTGGTCTCTTTTCCTGCTTGAATTAATTAGAGTTGGTTCGATACAGATTTTTAATTTCTCTCTCTAAGTCTAAATTAACTTGCAATAATTGTTATCAATTTCTTTTGATATATGGCAAAGGGGGAGAGAGAGAAACAGAGAGAATATTTTTTCAAATTTTCTATTTTTCAAATTTTTCAAAATTTTCATCTCTTTTTCAAAAAGTAAAATAAAATGTCTAAGTACTTCAAAATTTTCTAGGTATCTTCAAAATTCTTTGAGTGTTTAAAAATGTTTCTGAATACTTCAAAGTTTTTTTAAGTGCTTTCAAAAACTTCCAAAGGACTTTAAATATTTCTAAGTGCAGTTGTTTTAAAATATTCCTAAGAAAATTTTTCTTGGTAAACAAAAGTTGTCTTAGCTAAATTTCTTCTGAAATTTTTTTTGGCAAATGGTGCTAAGTAAAATTCTTCTTAGTGAACAAATTTTGTTTGAAAGATTCAGGGGGAGAACATTTTCAGGGGGAGATAAATGAATTTGTTTTAAGTATTTCTTGAGATACTTATTATTGTTAGATTGCTAAAGGATGTTATTTTAACTTTTTGAACCATGTTGCCATAAATCAAAAAGGAGGAGATTGTTGGTACCGGAAGCACCAAAGTTGAACCTTTGTTTTGATAATGGCAAAGGATTTAGAAGTTAAGGTGTTGTTGTGATCTAATAATGTTGATTAAGTGTGCAGGAAAAGTCCTAGGTACACTAGGCACTCAGTCCTGGTTCTATGAATTGGGCAGTAAGTCCTGGCCGCGGGCAGGGCAACTAAGTCCTGACGTAAGGTTGGGCACTAAGACCTGGTGAGTGAAGCTGGGCACTAAGACCTGGTCAAGGACTGGGCACCGAAGACCTGGTGAGTAAAGTTGGGCACTAAGACCTGGTCACGGATTGGGCATGAAAACCTGGTGAGTGAAGCTGGGCAAAAGTCTAACTGGCTCCTCCGGTTGGACTTTTGCCCAGCTTCACTCACCAGGTCTTCGTGCCCAATCCGCGACCAGGTCTTAGTGCCCAGCTTTATTCACCAGGTCTTCGGTGCTCAGTCCTTGACCAGGTCTTAGTGCTCAGCTTCACTCACCAGGTCTTAGTGCCCAGCTTCACTCACCAGGTCTTAGTGCCCAACCTTACGTCAGGACTTAGTTGCCCAGCCCGCGGCCAGGACTTAGTGCCCAATTCATAGAACCAGGACTTAGTGCCTAGTGTACCTAGGACTTTTCCTGCACACTTAATCAGTATTGTTAGATCACAACAATACCTTAACTTCTGAACCCTTTGCCATTATCAAAACAAAGGTTCGACTTTGGTGCTTCCGGCACCAACAGAATATGACCGTTACCAGTTGACTGCCCCAAGGGAAGTCGACTGGCCTCACTTGAATTCGAATTTCACAACGTGACCTTTCGAATTCTGGCCATATCAGTCGACTGCCCTAGGGGCGGTGACTGGTCCTTCCCTAAGCCTAAGGTTACCCTTCCCGAGTACATTTCTCTCCGCACTCGAACCCTCCCGGCTTAGTTTCTGAGTATAATCACTCAACACTCAGACCCTCATGACCTGGTTGACTCTTCAAACAACAGTCTTGATCTGTTGCCTTCACGCCCTCTTCATCTTCGGCTCCCGTCCCTCAGATGCACACGCAAGCCCTCGACTTGCCTCCATGCCATCCTTCATGCATGCCTCGAAGTCTGCGTCCCTCAGCTCATCGTCTCTGCTCCAGTAGCCTCGATCTATCGCCTTCAAGCCTTCTTCGACTTTGGCCCTCGTCCCTCAGATGCATACGCAAGCCCACAGCTTGTCTCCATGCCATCCTTCACATTCGCCTCGAAGTCTGCTTCCCTAGACTCATCGTCCCTGCTCTATCTATGGTCCCTCGGATGTGCACACAAGCCCACGGCTTGCCTCCGTGCCACCCTTCACCGTACCTGAAGACATCCAACCAAGTCTATGTGTACCTGCAAACATGCACACTCACATACATATATTAGAACACCATAAAACCCTAACTCAACCATATTGACACACACATCAAAACTCATGATCCTCCAGATCATACTTGGGTCGATTGCCCCAATAAATCTCCCCCTTTTTGATGTGTGACAATATGTTTAAGTTAGGTAAAACAACAATAATTGAAAATTATAGACATAGCAACAAACAAGAGGCAACCTCCCTCTTAACCTATGCCCTCCACATAATTTTCAATTCTTCACAACACCAAGTTGAGTTAAACCTAACCCAAACCCACAAGTTCTCCCAACTTAAGTTAAACCTAAATAACACCACAAGTTCTCCCCCATTGACACCATCAAAAAGATTGCCCCAAGCAATCCTACCCCTAGTGCCAATGAGAACCCAAATTATTTCTGAAAAACTCTCAGAAATCACAAACCCGAAATATCAATCGACTGATACAACATCAGTCAACTGGTACTCCCAATTCACAAACCTACCGAAACATCAGTCGACTACCCCAAGGGCTGTCGACTGATACAGTCCATTCTGAATTTCCAGCTCAAATTTAGAAATCCCTAGAAAATTTCACAAAATTCAAAAAAAATATAAAAGTTTGCAAGCACATTTGTTAGGATATAATCTACCCTAGAAAAATATGGTTTCGTGAAAAATACCAAATATGCTTGACTTTTGGTACAAACGCCAATGCTTCCAAAATGTATCAATATGTATCAAGTCTTAAACCTTTAATTGATTTCATATGTTTGCCAAGCCTATCCTAGACCATTTCAACCCTAGAATTGACCTCAACTCCCCCCTTTTCCTTATATATATTCTCAATACGATAAGACCTCCCCCCTTTTATCTCTTAACCTTTAGATAAACATGCATTTATCAAATTTGTCTTACATTTTATGACATCAATAAAGCATTATTTCAATTATCACATCATGAACTGAACCAAAAGCAATATAAAACATGAATTCAAAGTTTCATACATAATTAAAAGTAAAGCATAAAAGTAGCACAAGGGCCAAAGCCCCGAAGTATTAAAGTGTTACAATTCCAAAATAGGTGTTTGAGAGATAAAACATAAATCCAAGCCAAACACTCTCAACACTGAAATCATCACATAAACTCCACTACATGTCGTCGCCCGGAGGAGGAGGGGGAGGGACCTGATACATCAGGTTCTAGCTTTGCATCATTGCGTACATCTCATCCTGCTGCCGCTGGAACCCCTGACAAAACTGCGTGAGGCCATGAACCTCCTCGTGAGTGGCCACCTGCTGCTGCTGAAATGTGTAAAACTCCTCCCGCAGTCCATGAACGTCGACCCGTAGGAGAGAGAACTCCTCCTGTGTAACTCTAGCAGCAGGCGTAGCCTCCTCATCAGAACTGGAAGAATCAGAGTGATGTCTCCAGACTATCTCCCCCTGTCGACACTCAATCCCTGCCAAGGACAGCTGTTGTGCTCCCACCTGATCGTAGTCCTTAGACAGATGATGCACCTGACCTCTAGTCGTGCGAATACCTCTAGATCCAATGAACCCAGTCAAGACATGGCAGAAGGGCATGTAGATCTTGCCATTTACACTGTGTGAAAAGTGAACAATGGAGGCAAAGACATGTAGGGTGACGTCAATATCTAATCGCCTCTCCAGCGCATACATCATTACCAAGTGAGGAAGCCGAATCTTCGACCTCCCCTTAGTAACGATGGGTAAGATGCAGTCTAAGACAACCTTATACAATACGTTGCTAAACGGACTCATGTTCTTAGCGTCAAAGATACGCTGTGTAATACACCGATGTCTTGCAAAATAATGAAGATGGATTTGGTCTATGGTTACACTGGGAAAGGTGAAAGGCTCGCTGACTTTTGGAAAATATGTAACCGCATTGTTAGACGCCCTACACTCTAAAAATGAACCTAAGATTGCAGCTGAAAAGGGAATGGTGACACCTGCCACCATGGACTCATAGGTCCCATCATCGGGACTAATGCATGTAAGGTTGACGTAAAACTCTTTACACATGTCAATATTAACATTATACTGGCAATAAACCAATTGTTCTAGACCGAAGTATGTGATCATCTCAGCAATACTGGGGGTTTTCTCTTGAAAATATGTTCGGTTAAGATACTGACAATTCATCAATACAAACTCATTATCTTCAAATCTCCGTCGCCACTCCCCGGAACGGAACCGAGGTGCCTCAGGATCTACATGACCCTGTCGAGATGAACCCTCACCCATTTTCCTCTTTTGTGCCACTCTATAATGCAATACCCATGCATGTATTGGAACCCGGATGGCTAGAGAGGGGGGGTGAATATAGTCAAACACTTGGGCTTTAAACTTTTCAAAGTTCTGCACTTAGATTTGTTAGTAGCACAGCGGAAGTAGCAAACACAGAGTATGCAGAAAAATAGAAAACGAAAGCAAACTAACACAACTAGCAAGATCGCTAACAAGGAGGGTTTACAAGGTTCGGGGATAACTTGCCCCTACTCCTTGGCGTGCCCGTAAGGTGGGTGATCCCTTGATCGTCGGCAGATCAAGCCCCGGTGAACACCGGATAGAAAGCAACCTCCTTCTCGGTGGAGAAACCTCTCCACAGCATTTCAATCACAGATATAGGTTTAAGCACAATGAAACACAAGAAAGATCTTACTTAGCACTAGCGAAGACAAGAACACAGCAAGCTTCCTCCTGAGCTCCACCCAGCGACGATCTCACGCAAGAACCCTTTCCCCGTGTCTTCTCGCTGTTGGACTCGAAGCTTCTTGTTCCTTCCTCCAAGTGCTCAAGCAAGGGATGGTTGCTTCAAGATTGCAGTAGCTTGCTCAAAGTGATGGAACTTCAGAACACGCAAACAAGTTGTGGAGAACACAAAGTCGCAGCAAGAACTCAAGCAGCAGAACTCTCCTCAGCCAACTTTTCTCCGCTCCTTTTGTTCCTCCACTGAGTATCAAGTGACACCATCTCCCTGCAACCTCCAGCTGCTCACCTGCAACCACCAGCTACCTCTGAGCTCCTCTGGACTCCCTGAGCCTCCCTCAGACCAGCCCCAAACAGCAGCTCCAGCTAGCGCCAGTGCCCGTTGCAACCTGAGATGGAAAAACAGACAAACCTGCTCCAAGGAAAGGTCTTCATTGACTCTCCTTGAGTGTTTGAATCTTCCCCTGTCACCTGCAGCTTAATCAGAGTGTTAGCACAACATATCAAACAGAAAATCATGTATCAGATGTTAAGCGCAGAGAATCGGATACGTTCAGACGCGATCAGAGCATTTGACAGTGCATTTTGAATTAAAGTGATCGGTCACCGGACTGATCAGAGAGCCTCCTGATCGGTCACCAGACCGATCAGGCTGGGTTCAGACCGATCAGGCTCCGTCCTGATCGGTCCCCAACGCTCAATTAGAAATTGTGATTTCTTTGGGACTCTCCTGGATCGATCACTAGACCGATCCCAGGTTGTGGATCGATCACCCGACCGATCCACCCCTTTATCGGGCGATTTCTGAGCTTCGCAGTCCAAACCTCCTGATCGGTCACCCGACCGATCAGGGAGCCTCCTGATCGGTCACCAGACCGATCATGTCATGACCAGACAGATCAGGCTCCGTCCTGATCGATCATAGAGAGGAACCTGCGACGCTAGATCGTTCTCCAGAACGATCTGCACAGTGATCCTAATCGATCCACAGACCGATCAGGAGCAGTTCAGCAAGGGAACTCAACCTCACTGTTTGCTCCCTGATCGATCACCAGACCGATCAGGAGCCAAGCAATGAGTGAAACGCATACTCCCTGATCGGTCACCAGTCTGATCAGTCATTGCTGGATCGGTCACCAGACCGATCCACGAAGGAGCACCGTGCCAACTCCCTGATCGGTCACCAGACCGATCCAGGGGCTCCAACCTAGCCCTCCAAGCTTGGGTTTCATCCACCTTAGCCCTCCAAGCTAAGGATTTTTCACCTAACCCTCCAAGATGGGAATTTTTAACCCTCCAAGTTAGGACTTTTCACCTAGCCCTCCAAGCTAGGACTTTTCACCCAACTCTTCCGAATTAGGACTTTTCCAAACCTAGCCCTCCAAGCTAGGACCTGACCCTCCAAGCCAGGACTTTTTCACCTAACTCTCCAAGTTGGGACTTTTCACCTAACCCTCCAAGTTAGGACTTTTCACCTAGCCCTCCAAGCTAGGATTTTTCATCCAACCCTTCCGAATTAGGACTTTTCAACACCTAGCCCTCCAAGCTAGGATTTTCCACACCTAACCCTCCAGGTTAGGATTTTCCAATACCTAGCCCTCCAAGCTAGGATTTTTCATACCCTGCCTGATCCCCGATCAGGACTTAATCATAATCATCATAATCATCAACCTAAACTAAAATCAGTGTCAACACCAAAACAACAATCAGGGTCAGACTGCATCAACAGCATGTACCAAGAATTACCCCATAACAAAAGAAAACAAAGAAAAAAACATGCAAAATGAGACAAATTAGTTCCAAATCACAAATTAAATGTGAAAAATGAGCTACAAGTCATTACTGTTTCCCTGGGCATTGCATGATGAACGTTGGTGGAGATTGACTTGAGAAGAGAGGAGTTTTCCTAGCCATAGGTTTAGATCTGAGGTAGAAGGAGGCTAGGAAAGTGTTTTAGAGCTTGGGAACGCCTTAGATCACACGGTAAGGTCGGAGAAGAAGAAAACTCGCAGGGGGTGGCACCGAAAACCCTAGGTTTGGCCACCCCCGCACGGCTGTTTCTCAGTCAACTGCCCCTGGGACAGTCGACTGGTAATTTTAAAATCCCAGTTTCTGACTTACACTAGGCCAGTCAACTGGTTCTGAACCAGTCGACTGGCACCCTGATTTCAGCCCTTTATCCTAATTTCAGAAATGTCTAATTAATTCCATAAATTTCCAAAAAAACTGAAATTTTGTGGAGAGATTTGTGGAACCTATGTCTACTTGGGAAAAATATATTTTCAAGTAAATTCACTCCCGATTCCAAGATTGGCATGAAATTCAAAACTACCTAAATAGTGTCATTGAAACTTAACTAGAAGTTCTAATTTTGATCGTCTTTTCTCACACTTAACCATAATACATTCCTTGCACTTATTTATATGGCATCTACCTATTGAAAACCAATTTTCGTACAATATGAGTCTATTTTCATCTTTCTCTCCACAAACCTCCTTTTAATGTGCCAATTTCCTAGGATTAAGACTCATACTAGCCTTTCAAACCCTTTGGCACATTCCATAGTCCATCTAATCTCCTAGAAGAAATCCTCCTGAGATCCATTGACCATGGATCCCATTTTAAATCTCTATTGAAAATTTAAGCAATAATCTCATTCTTTTTTATTTGTGTCAGGGGGAGAGATGTGATTAAAAGTTAAGAACTCAAAAATATTAAATTCCGAGGAGAGTTTTACTTGAGGTGAAGTTGTTTTAAGAAAATATTATTTTATCTTAACTTTAAACTAGGTTGCTAAAAAAAGAGAGATTGTTAGTGCAAGAGTGCACCAGATTGAACCTATGTTTTGATGTTGTCAAAAGTTTAAGTTAAGTCCTATTGTGATCTGATGGATTGATTAAGTATGCAAGTTGTTATATCTAGAAAGTCCAAGTAGGTCAGCTGGACCAGATACTAAACAATGAAAGTCTTTATAGATCATGGAAACTAAGCAGCAAGTCCAGATGGGCTGGTGGACCAAATATCTGATAAGATGGATTTGATAGGTCAGCAAGAACCAAATATCGAATTAGAAGAAAGCCCTAACATGTTGATCAGATGCTGAGTAGATAATGTCCAAACAAGTCTGGAGGACTAGATCTTTGACAGGTAAGTTTAGGTAAGCTCTTCGAGTGGAATTCTTCTTCTCAAAAAAGAATAGTGAGGTTGTGTCCCAATTGAGACAATCATTAGGCGATAATCCGACTGAAGAAACCAACGGTGATTTTTAAGTCGAGATCAAGATAGTCCTATCTGCCTAACTTATTCATACATTTCTATATGTTTCTAACTCTTTTTTACATGATCATTATTTGTATTATTTTTGTGGTAACTTTGTTTTGCAGAAAAATAAAGTTCTCATTGCCTGAGAGGTTCAATCAACTGATCGGGGAGGATCAGGCAACTGATCCAAGTGGATAAGCATAGAGATATTCTAAATTGCTACAAAGAAGGAAACTTAGTTTAGTAAACCCCATTTGGAAAGAGATTACGGATATAATCGGATAGTCGTAAGAAAGGAAACCTTTGGGGACCAATGGACTGAACAGGGTTCAGTCAACCAAAAACTCGGATCTTGCAGGATCGATTAGATTGAATCTGAGCCAGTAAGGAAAGAAGCGATGACCAGTCGCCTAATAGATGTCCAATCGACTGATAAGGTTCAGTTGATTGAACGGTTTCCATTCTATTGATAGATCAACCCTCCAACGCTACATCTTGCTCCTGCGCTTCTATTTATGTGACTTTCACATCTACAATGTCGTGAGGACTCACCAACAACCTATGCTTGATTTGTAATGTCCGAGTTGTCAGCATACTCTTTCTTGCTTAGATTTATTTAAGGTGATAGTAGTTGGTTCTATCCACCTCCATTTTGGTATGAGTTTCTTCTTCTTCGAAAGTTTTTCGAGAGAAAATCTATAGTAGAATGCCCATCGTAAGGCGACCAAGGATCACAACCCTTGGAGTAGTAGTCGCAGCACTATAAACTAAGTAAAAAAAGTACTTGTGTTTTTATGTTTGTATTTACTTATTCCGCTGTTACTTTGATTCGATTTTACTAAATGAAAAGAGGTTTTGAAATGAATGAGATGCACTCTCCTTCTCTCTCGTCTCTTTCAATCCAACACAACATGCCCAGACCATGCCCCCAAGCACAGTCGTGGTTCAATGACCCTGACAAATTAGGAAATAAACAATGATTTTGATCAGTTCTGAGGTCTATAAAAAACCCTAAGAGGCTCTTGTTTAAAGGAGGAAGTGTTTTCCCATGACAAAGAACCCTAGGAGAGCCATTTCACGAGAGCCATCGAAGTTTCCGTCTACCATAGAGCTTGGAATTCTTTCGAAGACTATCAGCAAATGACTAAGCATTCTCTTCTCTTTTTCTCTTGATTTTGAATTGTAAAATATTTTCTTCTCTGGCTTTTAGTAGTAACTCCATTTTTATAGAGCAGTACTTTAATTTTAGGATAAGGGAATAGCCTGATTGACTTATTGATACTGGTTTTATATAACTATTCATTTTTTTATTACATGATTGTTTATTCATGATACGGCTTTATTACTCATACATGATTATGACTTTAATCGTGCGTCTTCATATCCCACGGGATCCAATGATGAACGGCAATTTACCAAAAGGCGTACCTAAGAATTGGAAATTACCAATTCCGTATCATAGTTTCTATTTTACCAAAGGGCGCATGCCTTTATGTGAACTTCCTTTTATACCCCTCCTTCTAACTGCTGTCTTTCTCATTCTCTCTCTCAACAATAAATTTCGAGACGGTAGCACGTGACTTTTATTTTAAAATAATATATTATGAAATCGACGCTAAAAACGTAAGATAAAAATTAAAAAAATATTTCAGTTAAAAATAACACATCCAACGTAATTTAAAAATATAAATAAATAATTTTTATATTTGATTAATAAAAATTAATATATTAAATAATATTTAATAAATATATTAATATATATAAAAAATTCAAAAAAACGTAGGCTGCAGCAATAAAAAACGTAAAAAAATTTTACAAAAAACGAATTCAGAATAAAAAAACGTAAAAAAAATTCAAAAAAAAAACGAATTCAGAAAACGTAAAAAAAATTCAAAAAAAAACGAATTCAGAAATTAAAAAAAACGTTGCTGCAGAAATTAAAAAAAAAAACTGTGCCTGAAATATTTTATTTCAGGCCCACGCTGGGCCTGAAATAAAATATTTCAGGCCCACGTTGGGCCTGATATCTTTTGATTCAGGCCCGACGTGGAATCAAAATTTTTTTTATTTTAAAAAAATATTAATATATAAAAAAACCTATCAAAACACTTAATTTGAAATTAAAAATGCAGGCTCTGAAGTCACGCTAGGAGGGCCTGAACATAGATGTGATGTCCATCAGTGAATATTGGTCAAAACCCACTGATATTTCTAAACTACTCCTATTTGATTTGTGATATCTAATATATAGATGTTTGGACACCTAAAACATCATCTCCTACCTCTACCCTCTCTATTCATATGGAGTTTTCAGAAATCCAGATATGGGAGGTCCATCAGTGAGTTTTGGTCAAAACTCACTGATATTTCTAAACTACTCCTATTTGATTGGTGATATCTAATATATAGATGTTTGGACACCTAAAACATCATCTCCTACCTCTACCCTCTCTATTCATATGGAGTTTTCAGAAATCCAGATATGGGAGGTCTATTAGTGAGTTTTGGTCAAAACTCACTGATATTTCTAAACTACTCCTATTTGATTGGTGATATCTAATATATAGATGTTTGGACACCTAAAACATCATCTCCTACCTCTACCCTCTCTATTCATATGGAGTTTTCAGAAATCCAGATATGGGAGGTCCATCAGTGAGTTTTGGTCAAAACTCACTGATATTTCTAAACTACTCCTATTTGATTGGTGATATCTAATATATAGATGTTTGGACACCTAAAACATCATCTCCTACCTCTACCCTCTCTATTCATATGGAGTTTTCAGAAATCCAGATATGGGAGGTCCATCAGTGAGTTTTGGTCAAAACTCACTGATATTTCTAAACTACTCCTATTTAATTGGTGATATCTAATATATAGATGTTTGGACACCTAAAACATCATCTCCTACCTCTACCCTCTCTATTCATATGGAGTTTTCAGAAATCCAGATATGGGAGGTCCATCAGTGAGTTTTGGTCAAAACTCACTGATATTTCTAAACTACTCCTATTTGATTGGTGATATCTAATATATAGATGTTTGGACACCTAAAACATCATCTCCTACCTCTACCCTCTCTATTCATATGGAGTTTTCAGAAATCCAGATATGGGAGGTCCATCAGTGAGTTTTGGTCAAAACTCACTGATATTTCTAAACTACTCCTATTTGATTAGTAATATCTAATATATAGATGCTTGGACACCTAAAACATCATCTCCTACATCTACCCTCTCTATTCATATGGAGTTTTCAGAAATCCAGATATGGGAGGTCCATCAGTGAGTTTTGCTCAAAACTCACTGATATACCTAAACCACTCCTATAGCAATGGTGAAACAGCAAGATTAGAGATTTCGGCACCCAAAATCTCATCTCCTAGCTCAACCCTGTCTACTGATATAGGGTTTTCAGAATTCCAAATATGGTAGGTACATCAGTGAGTTTTTTTCAAAACTCACTGATATACCTAAACCACTTCTATAGCATTGGTGAAACAGCAAGATTAGAGGTTTCGACACCCAAAATCTCATCTCCTAGCTCAACCCTGTCTACTGATATAGGGTTTTCAGAATTCCAAATATGGTAGGTCCATCAGTGAGTTTTGCTCAAAACTCACTGATATACCTAAACCACTCCTATAGCATTGGTGATACAACAAGATTAGAGGTTTCGGCACCCAAAATCTCATCTCCTAGCTCAACCCTGTCTACTGATATAGGGTTTTCAGAATTCCAAATATGGTAGGTCCATCAGTGAGTTTTGCTCAAAACTCACTGATATACCTAAACCACTCATATAGCATTGGTGATACAGCAAGATTAGAGGTTTCGGCACCCAAAATCTCATCTCCTAGCTCAACCCTGTCTACTGATATAGGGTTTTCAGAATTCTAAATATGGTAGGTCCATCAGTGAGTTTTGCTCAAAACTCACTGATATACCTAAACCACTCCTATAGCATTGGTGATACAGCAAGATTAGAGGTTTCGGCACCCAAAATCTCATCTCCTAGACCACTTCTATTAGATGTTTCGGCACCTAAACTCACTGATATACCTAAACTACTCCTATATAATATGTAATTATATATTAAACATTTTTATAGAAAATTTTTTTATATCAATGATGGAGGGCCTAAAATCGGATGACTTCGGGCCCCAGGGCACTGAAAAGTTTTTAATTTTAAAAATATTTTTTTATATTTAATTATTATTTATTAAATTAATTATTTATAGGATCTGAAGTTATTTGACTTCGGACCCTCTTGGGATGACTTCAGGCCCTGTGTTTGAATCTGAAATTAAGTGTTTTGATACGTTTTTTTATATATTAATATATTTTTAAAATAGAAAAAATAATTTGGATCCACGTCGGGCATGAATCAAAAGATTTCAGGCCCAATGTGGGCCTGAAATAAAAATATTTCAGGCCCAGCGTGGGCCTGAAATAATTTATTTCAGGCCCACGTCCAATTTTTTCATTAGATTGACAGCAGAATGGTTTCGAGCTTTTATCTGAAAACCAAAGGGATCCCTTTTATGTTTATTCTGTTTTCTGTTTCATGTTAAACACGCGTGAATTATTTCACGAGAAACAAGTAACGTGCAGTTCAATCTTGATTTTGGAAACTTTTGATATATCTTAGCAAAATCTTGAACTGATGTTCTTTTTCCTTGCTTATAATTTTGGAGTGAAAAGCTAAAGAGAGGCAATAGATGTTGAAATCTCATCTTTGAATTTGATTATGCTTCTGTTGTTCAAATACTTCCACCAATGGATTTTTTTCTCGCTTCTCTTAATTTTGTCTCCTATAAAATAAAAACGCCGCCCAATGTTTGAATTACAGTGGACCCTGCATTTTAATTTCAAATTAAGTGTTTTGATAGGTTTTTTTATATATTAATATTTTTTTAAAATAAAAAAAATTTTGATTCCACGTCGGGCCTGAATCAAAAGATATCAGGCCCAACGTGGGCCTGAAATATTTTATTTCAGGCCCAGTTTTTTTTTTAATTTCTGCAGCAACGTTTTTTTTAATTTCTGAATTCATTTTTTTTTTTGAATTTTTTTTACGTTTTCTGAATTCATTTTTTTTTGAATTTTTTTTACGTTTTTTTTATTCTGAATTCGTTTTTTTTGAATTTTTTTACGTTTTTTATTGCTGCAGCCTACGTTTTTTTTGAATTTTTATATATATTAATATATTTATTAAATATTATTTAATATATTAATTTTTATTAATCAAATATAAAAATTATTTATTTATATTTTTAAATCACGTTGGATGAGTTATTTTTAACTGAAATATTTTTTTAATTTTTATCTTACGTTTTTAGCGTCGATTTCATAATATATTATTTTAAAATAAAAGTCACGTGCTACCGTCTCGAAATTTATTGCTGAGAGAGAGAATGAGAAAGACAGCAGTTAGAAGGAGGGGTATAAAAGGAAGTTCACATAAAGGCATGCGCCCTTTGGTAAAATAGAAACTATGATACGGAATTGGTAATTTCCAATTCTTAGGTACGCCTTTTGGTAAATTGCCGAATGATGAATCGAAGTAAACCTAACTCTCCGACCCATAAAGGCCAAGACGTGAGGGGTTATTCATAAAAGTACTCCAAAACATCACGAGTGCACCATTGGCTTTCACAAAGCCTAATGGGTTTATCTCGATTTGGCATCACGAAGTGGGGGTAACACTTAGAGGATAGTGCAACTATGTGATAGGTGTTTCTCTGAGAAAGCGATCGCTTTAGTAAGGTTACCTTGAAAGTAGGTGTCGCGTTTGGATGAGCATGCCAGTATAATTTCAAAATTCTATACCAGTTACCTCAAAATAGATCACTTTCATGAATATAAACATTGAGGTAAGAGAGTCAATGATATTTAAGATGTCAATGGTCATAGTGAAATCAAAATCTTAGAATTCCTCGTCATGCTTAACTCATTTATTTCTTTCACAATTCTTATGATTTCGATAGCCCGCTTTGTGATTCTAATCGATACTCGATTTACAATCCCGATGAGATTGATATTTTATTATTTGATGATAAGCATGCATTTATAATTTTCTCCCGTCAAATTTTTGATATCGTTATTAGGAACAGTGTCAAATTGATATTAATTCGATGGCAATTTAATTAATTTAGATCTCTTTCCTTAATTACAATATTTCATTTTTTAAATTTTGTCAAATTGATAATAATTCGAAGGCAATTTAATTAATTTAGATCTCTTTCCTTATTTACAATATTTCATTTTTTAAATTTTCTTCTCCGTAAAAGACAAAACCTACAAAAACAACTAGAAGTGGCACAAGCAAAAACACAAACAATATCAATTATAATGGCCAACTAGAACAAGCCATTAAAAAACTCCGACATTCCGAATAGCAAAAGACGATTTACTCGCCCCTAATGTCCCCGATAATCTGTTCCAGTATCAATAGGAAAGAGATAAATCACAAAGACTATTAACTCAAATGTTATGACTAATATATGGAAAGAACGGACAACTCCGCCACTCCTAACACTAGAGAACTAAGGTCTAGCATCACGAAACCTTCTATCGATGCCAACAACTTTGAACTGAAGCTGATTGTTATTGTTATAAAGGACTAACTGTTCATCAGCAAATGCTATATGCTGCCAAGTTAAAAACTAAAATTTGATTTGAGACTAACACTAATCTGTATTAGGATATTTTTTATTCTACTTGATATCAATCATTTCATCGATGAATTTTTATTTTACAAAAAAGAACACGGTAACCACATAAAAGCTCTCAGTTTGGGGTTCAGATTAAGCTATGAAATATATCAGGAAGATATAATGGGTTTGGCATCTAGAATGACAATCTATTAGTAACTCGAGTTCCTTGAAGAGGTCAATCTTCTCAATCCAATGTTGATTTCTTCCACTAGTGGCAGGATACCATCATCGTCGTCTCCAAATTTTATGGTATCCTTAGTTGTCTTCCTCTGTGACCTCCAGAGGTTATAATCAAACATATTTCCTTCATCTTCAGGACGATCATGGTTACACTTCTTGCAGAGCACATTTCCACCGTAGTTGAGGTAATAACATCTAAAAATAAAATTTGCATCAGCATTGCGACAGAGGATCGTTCCCATGCATTAAACGAAAAATTCTTAGCACAGATAAGCATGCAAGAGACTCACGAGGGACACTCCCACTCGCCATTATTTAACTCTCTTTTGGGGCGTTGTTCTTCACAACGAAAGCACTTCCTATTGCGAGCGAAATTCATAAAGTCACACCTGCCACCACATAAAGAGTTGTTAATTATTTTGAGTGTAAAGTAAGTTGATTTCAGTTAAAAGTGAGGGGAAAGTTTTAAGGAAACATTACTTAGGGCAATTCCAATCTCCCTTCTTCATCTCAATACCAGAGTCCCTGTTCACGCTCTTTGGCCCATCTTCATTACACTCCAAACAGCGAAGATTTCGAAAAAAATTGAGAAAATTGCAACTGCACATGAAATGTAAAATACATATCTTCCGTGAGCGAAAATTGGTTTCCAACAAATTTCTTGAAAGAACTCAATTTGCTGTTGTCTTTCCTGTTTATTTAATGAGACATGCAACATATATCTTTTGGGAGAAAATATTTTACTTAAGCAAGCCACCTGTGGTCTTGTTAGTTGTCTATACCCTATAACAATCATAACTCCTGCAACTTGCTATACCATGTCTGTGGTAATTGCTTAAATCCGTATGACTTTTTTCAATTTACCTACATTATGATCATCAACATTATTTTGATATCATGAAACCTCCACAATGGAATTGAATGAAAAACCGATGCATATTTACTAAAAAATTTATCATAAAACAAACTAATCCTAAGCTCGAAAATAATAGTGATACATTAAACTAAATCAATGATGCATCATGGCAAACCTGAAAAATGAAGCAATGGCTAAAAATGGGCTGACATGAATCTATCACAAGAGCCATTGATCCTTAATTGTCGACGTACAAATTCCTGCAAACGCAGTGAAAGTCTTTCTGCATTGGGCAACAACCGGAGTTCCTTTTGAATGGGAAAGAGAGGAGGAACAAGAAGAAGTCAAAGTCAAGATACCCAAATCAAGTTTGACCTTTTTCCTGATATATAATGACCCATCTTGCAGGTGCCATCCACCAAGAAATCCATTGCCTGTTAACAGCCCATTAATGTTACCAAACCGGGTTATTAGATCTATACATCGAATCCACATCCAATAGCATAACATTGGATCACTTAATTGAGGTTTAATTTTTTAATGACAATTGTCGTGTATTGTTAATCTCGTATTAGCCCATTAAATGGAGACTTACCCCTTCAATCTCTCAGTTGGGTGATACATGATACCGTATTACACCAAACAACACTTTAATTGACCTCATCATGTCAAAATTTTATAAGTTAAATACTCTTTCCAACAATCTAATTCATTACTACATGACTAAATAAGTCTAAGTTATTAGACTAAATAAGTCAAAATTATTATAATTGTAACAAAATTCAACAATAATTATAGTACTAATTTCATTAATGACAGATCAAATATAAATATGTAGTTCAAGAATGCCACGAAATGTGATGTGGATGCAGATTTTCAATAAGTTCTCCTTATAACCCACACTGAGTCCAAATCATATTTACCAATACCTTATACTAAATTACAATGATAATTATGATTCAATCTTATGACTCAAAATAAAATCCTACATCATATTTAAAAATACCTTATGTAAAATCGCAATAGTAAATCATCATGTGTCAGAGTCAAACTTCATACACATGTAAAAACTTTAATACGTACAAGTCAAAAATACATGTGTTCATTAATATGAAGCATTACACCAAAATAAAGATTCTAATATGTAAACTAATGAAGTCCATTTATTGCTTAAGAAGTCATCTCGTCAATAATACCGAAAGTTTAATCAAGTGGTTTCTTCAATGATAAAGATATGCTACTAGAAACCAAGTTATTTTTATGAGGTGAATTTGAAATGAAGGATTTGAAATAAAGATCTTGGTGATGCATCCATTGTCTTAGGCATATAAATTGTTCGTGATTCAAAAGATCCTCATTTGATATGAATTGTGATCCTGGCGACATTCCTGTGTTGAAGAGTGATAAATTTAGCTTGCAGCAATGTCTGCGCTATGAACTTGAGATCAAGGAAATACAATAATTCCCTTATGAATCGTTAGTAGGGATTTTAATGTATATGTCTGGATCTTACGCACATTGTAGGGATGTATGCAGATATTTGAGTAATCCTAGACTAAAGTATTGAGAGCGTTGGGAGCATTAACATGCCGTTGATGATCAACTGTGATATCACAGTTCATTGAAATCTAAACACATCTACATAAAATTTTTGGCGGTTAAAAAGATAGTTCAGAGTAGTGAAATTATGATATAACATATAAGAATAGATTCCATGTTAGTGGATCCGCTTACCAAGGGCTTGTCACCCAGGTGTTTTATCATGTGCTAAACATGGGGTTAAGTTCTCCGACTACATGTACAAGTTTCCTCAATATTTTCATTGAGAAATGTAGGCTTAGTGTCCGTTTGGTATAGCTCTAGATTATAATGAGCTACAAGTGTCATGATTACCCTAAAAGAGTCTTTCGTTGAAATCGACAAAAAAAATCTACTCGTAATCAATGTCCTTTTGAGTGAATCCCTTGACAACTAGGTGTGCCTTATATTTTCGACATTGTCATGTAAATTCCTTTTGGTTTTAAATATCCATTTACAACAAACACGCCTTACACCTTCACGCAATTCGACAAATTCTCAAATGTCATTGTCCACCATAGACTTCATCTCTTCCCTCATGGCTTTGATTTATTTTTTCGGATGAGGACATTGTTTCACTTCTTGAAAAGATGTGAGATCATCTGCCAACCCAATGTCAAACTCATTCTCTTGGAGATGTACATAATCACGAGTCATAGTAAATCTCCTTTCCCTAATGAATCTCCTTAGTGACACGTAATCCTAAGATAATTGGGAGTCGTGCTAAACCATAGGAGGAAATACTTCCATTTGAGCTAATGTCCCCTCTATTTGAATTGGAGGTGATACAAAAATATCATGGTCTAGTACCCCTTTCAGTTGTGTAGCTTCAACTGTATGTGGAATCATAATCATTTCTGTTAAGGGATACCAGGCATGTTGTATTACGCCAGAATTCTGCACATACATAATCATTTCTGTTAAGGGATACCAGGCATGTTGTATTACGCCAGAATTCCGCACTCTGTAAGATATCCACAAATGATTCAGGACACTGTTCACCTAATCCGTTAGATCAACCATAGTATCCATCACCATAGTATCCATCACCATAGTATAATTTGATAGTTTTAATCTTCTTACCAAGTTGATTTTCAACTTCGATTTTGAAGGTTTTGAATATGCCCAAGAATTGCGACTTTGCATGAATTAGGTACAAGTATCTATATCCGAAATAATTGTTTATGAAGCTAATAAAGTATACTTGACTGTTCCAAAAGCTCTAGGGAGCAATCCACATATATTTGTATGTATTAGCTTTAAGACACTAGTACACTTGTGAACTTCTATTACTTTTGTCAATTATTTTCCCCTTAATACACTCAATGCATATTACAAATCTGATATATCGAGGAAATCGAGAATTCCTAATAACATTAACCTGTCTAGGGGTTATTTAGAAATATGTCATAAACGTCTGTCACAAAATAGATGAATTCTCACTCGTCAAACCACACTTTGCACTTATACTATACTTTATAACATTACGAGTTTTAGTGTCAAACCTGTATAGTTTATCAAAAGGAACCAATACCAAACAATAAAAAATTTTGAAAAATACTAAATTTTCTATTTTCAAATGAACAAATGTATCCAGATTTGTCCAAACATGAAAAAGAAATTATGTTCTGGCTAAATGATGACACTACAAATACAGTTTTCAAATTCAAAAATATATTATTCCCTAAACAAACTCTTAAAACACTTATTGCCTCTACATTCACCTTCTTATCAAATTCCGTATAGATGAATCTTTCAATATCAATTGACATTCAGCTCCTGAGATAACCCTACATAATTACACATGTGAATCGTTGGACCCATATCTATGCACCAAGTATTATTAGGTACAGTAGCTAAGTTAACTTCTGAAGTGACAGTTGAAAAGTATACCTTCCTTCACACTGACATAGTTGATGTATCTGGGGCAATCATTTTTAAGATAACATTTCTTTTTATAAAAGTAACAAGTTGGGTCCAAATTTTATTGCTTTTGCACCATATGCTCTAAAGGCCCGGTCACTCAAATTACTTACCTTTACTCTTACTCTTATACTTTATTCTTTTTATATGTTCGAGTACCACTATGAGGATGCAAAGTGATCACTATGAGATGTGGCATGCTTCAATCTCTCTTCTTCTTAAGTAAGCTATGAGCTCATTCCATTTCTCATTTTAAGTATTATAGTTAATCTTGAAAGAAACAAACTACGTAGGCAGAGATTAAGATGAGGTTCATAAGTACGCTTTTGGACCTTTTTAAGTTTAGTATCCTAAGTTTTGTAACCAAGTTCGACATCTCCATGACTGCACTGACTTGGTAAGAAGTGTGATAGTCTCAACATTTTCATTTGAGGCAAATCAGTCCGCTAATTCCTTAATAAAGGTCTTAGCATCCTCATTCTCAGTTATCAACCCCCTAATGGATTCCGGAATAGATATCTTCATGATCATAAGACTCAACCAATTCGATCGCTGCCACTTGTCAAAGATCATCTTTTGATCTGCGGTGGAATCACTAGTTAAAGGTACAGGGCGATCATGCCTAAATGCAAAGTCAAAATCTAAAACTGTAATATGTTTTTTTCCATTGCCTAAAGTTTGTGTCAGTAAGCACTAGAATATTGTTCAAGTTTGCAGACATTGAGATTGTTGGGACCGGGTGCATGTCGACAAGGATACGAGTTCGTAAAATTTTAAATTTTTACGTGCAGCGGAAGAATTTGCATAAAATAATTTCCTAAATTATTTTAACTTCGTATCTAGCATGCAATCTTATGGTGTGTTGACATAATCATAAAATAAAACTTTGCGGAAAAGTAAACTAATTTACTTTTACCTTTCGTAACTCGAAGAAAGGGACGAGATCCAACCGTAGCGTCCCTTGGAAGCTCCGCCTCTATTCGCGTCCACGCCGAGTTCTCTTCGGGATGACTTCGCAAAGTCACGAGTTTTGTGCCAACGAGAACTACTAGATCCTCCGAAGACACAACTAGAAGACAAGAGAAAAGATAGGAAACTAACCACCAAGTTAACGGAATCAAAATTCCGAGAAGGAGGGAGATGTGATCCGCTTCTTGTTTGGCTTCTCCTTGGTGATCCTTGCTCACGCCAACCACTTGCAGGGATGAGGGTGCGCCGGCCCTAACTTGGACAAGGGGAGCCGGCCCTAATCTTCAAGGAGGGCGCAGAGAGAGAGAGGGAGAGAGTTAATCTCTTGATCGCTATTTCGATTAGAACTAAGGGCTTGCCTTTGGTTCCTTTATATAGTAGCATCTCCCTTGCCAAGTCTCCCTCTTAACGGAATTAACGGAATTAATTATTATAAGAAATTTATCCTATAAATTCTCTTATGAATTATTCCGTTTAAACCAAGTTTTATTATAACTAACTTTATAATAAAACTAATTAGTTATCATAAGAAATTTATCCTATAAATTCTCTTATGAATTATTCCGTTTAAACCAAGTTTTATTATAACTAACTTTATAATAAAACTAATTAGTTATCATAAGAAATTTATCCTATAAATTCTCTTATGAATTTTATTATAACTAACTTTATAATAAAACTAATTAATCTCCCCTTTTATTATGGAATAAATTTTATAAGAAATTTATAAACTTTCTTATTATGGAAAAATCAATTCATAATTGATTTTATAAAATTAAAATAAACCATTCCATGGATCATTTTAATTTCCATAAAAAAGAATAAATTTCTATAAATTTATTTATATAAATTTCTTTACACAAATTTATTTATCCATAATTTATAAAACAAATCGCACTAGATTTATTTTATTAATTAAACCAATTAAATTGGTTTCTTCCCTTTAATGTGGCCGGCCAACCCAAGGGGTTTAGCACCCTCTTTGGCCGGCCAACCAAGCCGAACCGATCGCGAATTAAACTCATTTAATTCGCCCAATAAGCCTTCAAAAGACTTAGCCATTTTTAGCTTCCATTGCGCCTCTGATAAATTCAGATTCGTCTTATTTCTCTTGATCGGAAAATCTAATTTTCAACTCGTTTTAAATCCCTCGGATTACTCGTAGTGCGTGTGACTAAATAGGCTTTCGATTTATGTTGGCCGTCTATAATCAACTAATTATAGAACGATCATGAGTGGCACCTAGTAGTACATCATGATCCCCAATTAATCGAAAGATCAACGGTTTGACCTCAGAAGAAATTATTCTGAAACCCTTCAGCAGCTCTAATGAATCGTGCCTCATTCCCTTCACCATCTTATACCCACTTGGTTCAGGACACGGTTTATTTGTGTCAGTCCCCACTAGGCTGACTACGTCACACCTAGCCCAAGTAATGTCTTTCTCGTCCTTTGGATTTCTAATTACTCTCATGTATTTTAGAGACTCGCACTCTAAACATGATATACTCTGGCCAGAGGTTTTGAGTAACAATCCAACGATAGGCCTGGGTATACTTCTCCTCGCAAGGAGTGGTGAATCCTTTGTAGGCTGTTCAAACATCTTCGGGCACTTCGGCTTATACCCAATCATCCTGGGTCCACACCTCCTTGGAGATGCTTGCTTAAGATGTCAAAGTATAAGTCTCCATGACCAAGATGACTTGAACACCGCAAGTCAAAGGAACATCGCACTTAAGCCGCAGTAAGAACTACATTGACATATCTAGATAGATAACCATATGAAGTCTTACAGCTAGTCACTCCAATGAACTAGTTCCCTTAACTAGCATCCATGTTTATCTCCGGACATCCCAATGTCACCAGCCAGTGAGAATCAGCTGATTAGAGAATAACCCATGCTAGTCTCAACAGAATTGATAGTGTCCGTATTTATCAATTCATCGACTAGGGATATTTTCAATACTTCACATTTGCACATTTAGAGATAATCACTAGTTGTGATCCCATCACAAATTCTCTTATGCTGTGAGTTGTATTGCGGACATTCAGTAGATGAGTTTAAGATCCCAATCAAATACACAAGAATGTATACTCAAATAGTGAATTATCATTTATTAAAATAAATATTTTACAATCATAAGGCGATTGCCTTAGGACACTTCTCTCATATCACTAACAGAGATTGCTACATAAACAAAAAAAAAACATATCTTAATTAACTAAACACAAAACATGGATCTTTATAGTTGCTGCAATAACATAATGCAACAAAACATGCAACTTTATGGACATTAAATGAGATACCTAATGCAACACTATTAAGTTTTCAGACTAAATTACAATTTGCTAATGGTACTTTCCAAATAGCTTACAACTTCCTTCATCCGCCACACAATACGTCTTCCTTTGGGTCGACATATCATGCGCATTATTAACTTAAAATATAAGTTTCCTTAGCTTATTTTTCAAATATCACTCACAACTCTTCTAATCAACTACATAATGTGTTTTCCTTTGGGATTGACGCACTATGCGCATAACTTAGAAATCAAACTAGATTTATGAGTTTTTAAACATATATCCGACATAAAGAATGGTTTCCCTTTGGATCAATCATCTTTAGCATGGATGTATATTCATCTACACAAATACCCCAAGCCTCCCTAATAGTTCTTACTTTGTGGATAGTATTAGTTCGATTAAGTAGCAAGTGCGAAGAAGAATACAAAAAAAAAACTACTAAAAACTTATCAATTGATTGATACTAGTATCGATCGACTGATACTCCTTATGTGCCAAGTTCAAGGCACGACAATCAATTGCCCACCAAGGGCAGTTGAATGTCCCACAACAGTCGAGTTCTCCATTCGATTTGGAGAGCTTTTGCTCAATAGTTCATGCATACCAATCGATTGGCTCCTCACAACAATCGATTAATATGCATCAGCCGATCCCACCAATTGATTTGAAAACTTTGTGGACAACCTCATGAATATCAATTGATTGATCCTCATGGAAATCAACAAGTCCAATCGTACCTGCCCAATCGACTTCACAACCTTCTGCGTCTGAACCTTGAACAGCAATTGATAGGTCCTTTATGGCAATCGACTAGTGATGACCAATCAAACTCCCTAAGCAACTTGGAGACCTTTTGTGTCTAATCCTAGTTTCATCAATCAATTGGTCCTTATGGCAATCGACTAGTAGACTGCCCAATCGATTCCAGGCCAATCTGTGCACAACTCTGAGTTAATCAGTTGATTGGTCCTTATGGCAATCAACTGGTGAAGACCAGTCTAACTCCCTAATCAACTCCAGCCTATTTTGTGCCCAGTTTTATGCTTATCGGCGTTTGGTGAAACTCACCAGTCGATTGATATCAGTAAACCTGGTTTTTGCATGCGATTTTTCAACTCGAAAACACACTAAAATCGCGTTGCTATTTGATTACTCGTGGATAATGCAAAAAACTCTATTTCTTGGTTAAATCCTAACCTATCCATACTACACTTGACGAATATGCATCAATTCGAAGTTCCACAATGCCTATCATCATTGTTAAGGCAACACGGGAAACCTAAGCGATGGCTAACAATGGGCTGACCTGAATTCATCGCAAGAGGCATTGATCTTTGTCACTGTACGAACTCCCGCAAGCGCAATGAAAGTCTTTCTGCAAGGATTAGGCAACAACCAGAATTCCTTCTCAACGGGGAAGAGAGGAAGACAAGATGCCCAAATCAAGTTTAACCTTCTTCCTTATATATCATGGTCTAATCCTACAGGGACTATCCACCAAGAAACCCATTACCCATTAACAACACATTAATATTAGCGAATCGGGTTATTGAATCTACATATTAAATCCACATCTAATAGCATAAACTCCCCTTCTTGCATCAAGCATTAAATCACTTAATTAGAATTTAATTCCTTAATGACAATTGTTGTGTGTTGAGAATCTTGTATTAGCCACCAAATGGAGACTTAATCCTTCAGTCTTCATATATGACCTTCAGAGGTTATCATCAAACAAATTTCCTGAGCTCATTTCCACGAAAGTTGGAAGTAATAACATCTAAACATAAAATTTGAATCAGCATTGCCACAGAGGATCATTCCTAAGAATTAAAAGAAAAATTCTTAACAAAGATAAACATGCAAAAGACTCACGAGGGGCACTCCCACTCGCCATTATTTAACTCTCTTTTGGGACGTTGTTCCTCACAACGAAAGCACTTCCTATTGCGAGCGAAATTCATAAAGTCACACCTGCCACCACATAAGAGTTGTTAAATATTTTGAGTGTAAAGTAAGCTGATTTCAATTAAAAGTGAGGGAAAGTTTTAAGGAAACATTACTTAGGGCAATTCCAATCTCCCTTCTTCATCTCATTACCAGAGTCCCTGTTCACTCTCTTTGGCTCATCTTCGTTACACTCCAAACATCGAAGATTTTGAGCAAAATTGTGAAAATTGCAACTGCATATTAAAGATAAAATACATATTTTCAGTGTCAACGAAAATTGGTTTCCAACAAATTTCTTGAAAAAACTCAATTTGCAAGTGGTCTTTCCTGTTTCTTTAAAGAGATATGTAACATGTATCTTTTGGGAGAAAATATTTTACTTAGAGTGAACCACCTCACTCCCAAAATACCATTTCAATCTTCCTAATACTTGATTTTAAACTCTTCACCAAGTATGACTTAGAAGTTGTCTCTCCTCATATGAGCGTTGTGACTCCTCTTGAAGAAGAGTGTTTAATAAATAATATGTGATCTTGTTAGTTGTCTATAACCTATGACAATCATAACTCTCGCAACTTGTATACCATACCTGTGGTAATTGCTTCGATCCGTGTAAGACTTTCTTCAATTTACATACATTCTGAACATCCAAATTATTTTGATATCGTAAAGCCTCCATATAAATTTCTTCCTCTAGTTCTCCGTGCAAAAATGCATTCTTGACAGTAAACACATGCAACTCCCAACCATAATTAGTAGTCAATGACAGTAGTATTCTAACACCGTTTATCTTTTTGCAACTAGAGCAAAAGTCTCTAGATAATACTATAGGTTCAAGTACAGCTCTTGGCAACCAGCCTTGTTTATACATCTCTATTAATACATCTGCTCTATATTTCACTATATATATCTGTGCTATATTTCACTATATAGACTCATTTACACCCTGCAATTTTCTTTCATATTGGCAACTTCACCAATTCCCACATTTTGTTCTTCTCTGATGCTTGCATTTCTACATTCATTACTTGTTTCCAAATCTCATTAGATAATGCCTCAGATAAAGTGATAGGGACGACAATAGTGTTTAGGTTAACTAAGTTTTATGTGATGGTGGAAATGTGTAAGAGATAGGGAGTTCACAAGAGGATATTAAGGCGTTTTGGCCCCTCTCTAGTGCCTTTCCTAAGAGCATTAGGAAGGTTTAGGTTCTCATTGCTTATATAAGATTCAATATCAACTAATTGGAAATTGTTATGCCATTCTCATGATTAGGGTTAGATTCTTGGACTTGCATTAAATTCAGCGACATCCATCTTCCCCAGTACAGATTTAGACTCAAACAGGCATCAGATACTGAATTAGAGAAATAACTTCGGTCAGTATTTAGCAAAGGAGTTTGAAATCTAAGTATTAGGAAGGTTGAAATACTTTCTTGGGATTGAGGTGCCTCACTCTAAGGCATTTTTATCTCCCAACATAAATATATTTCAGATCTCTAATATACTCAAATTTAAATGTCAAATAAAGATGTTGTAATAGATAAGAAAATGTGTAGTCTAGTAGAAAAGCTTATTTAACAAGATATAGAATGCAATAGTAATAAGGTTTAAAATCTCGATCCGTGCCGTGTTGATATGGTTTCGGTTTTTTTTTTAATTACATATAGTAATTATTAAATAAATATATTTATTGTGTATAATTTAAAATAAGTTGTATATTGATTTTATATAAGTTCTTCATTATTAAACAACGTAATATTGTTAGAAAAATAATTAAATATAATTTTATTTTAAAAAATTAATCTATCAATAACTCGAATTGAAATTGATATATCATAATATGTTACCTTACTAATACCAAAAGGAGTGTCATGAATTAGATAGAAGCATTGGTTCCTGTAACATTCTGCTTAGGTCAACTCTATAGTTCAACACCCTTATATAAATTAATAAAAAGATAATATTTTATATATAATAATTATATAAATTAACTATCTATTCATTTAATTAATTAATAATTTAAATAATATATATGTAAAATAGTAAAAAAAAATCAGAATATTAATTAAATATTAAAACAATAAAAAATACAAAAATATCAAAATATAAATTTGATTTATTAGAATTTTTTTAAATTCATAATATGTTACCTTACTAATGCCAAAAGGAGTGGCGTGAATTAAATAGAAGCATTGATTCATGTAACATTCTGCTTAGGTCAACTCTATAGTTCTCCAACACCCTTATATAAATTAATAAAAAGATACGATTTTATATATAATAATTATATAAATTAACTATCAATTCATTTAATTAATTAATTAATAATTTAAATAATACATATTTAAAGCAGTAAAAAAATTATAATATTAATTAAACATTAAAATAATATAAAATATAAAATATATCAAAATATAAATTTGATTTATTAGAATTTTTAAATAAAACTTAAATCAGTAAAAACAATTTCAAAATACCAATTAATAAAATTAATAATTATTTAAAATTTTAAATATTTTTTCTATATTTTATTGAGATAATTTAATTAGGATTTATGAAAGTCTTTTCGGATATCATACTTAAGTTAGGAATTGTTTGAATTAAATAAATCATAATTTTAATTATCAAATATAGATTTCCATACATACACCTAATAACATTCTTGGCTTAATGGAAAGAGACTAATACTTTTCTAAAATGACCCAACATAGTGGTATCATTTGGATTCGAATCACTTTAACACCGAGATGTACTATAATAGTCAATTACGCACTTTAGTCTTTCAAATATCCTAAGGGCATCCGCAACCGTTTAACTCCTTTAACGTTATAACACCAACCACCTCATCAAAAAGCATGGGACCCACATGCCACATACACATTAACATTAACATCTTCATTCTCTCACAACCGTTTAAGATTCAACCCCCATTATTTGTGGGACCCACATGCCACATACACATTATCTTACATATACATTCTCTCACATATATATTCTCTCACATATTCATTATCTTACCTTCATAATTTTTATTTTAAATTTAATTTGCTAATTTAAATAATTATTATTTAAAATAAATAATAATAATATTTTTAAATATGTTTATCATTATTTAAAAATTAAATTATTATTATAATTTTAAAATAATATAGAACAACATAAAAAAAATACACTTGCATATAATTAAAAGATAACATATAAATTAACATAAAGTGAAATAATAAAATACAAATTCAGAGATTGTTATATTGTGACCAAATATGTTCAACTAAGTCGGCACGAAGTTGGTGATACACATGACTGTCACGTAGTTGGGAATTTATCCGGAGATAATCATGAAATCCTCGGTTTGAGCCTTGGACAGGTTGTGCTGGTTCGTCACCTTCATCGTTGTACCAATTTGTCACGTGATCCCCCTCATCTTCTACAATCATGTTGTGCAAAATAATACACGCTAACATAATATGTTTTAACTTTTTTCTATACCAATAACGAGCTGGACCTCTGACAATTGCCCATCGAGCTTGAAGCACCCCAAATGCTCGTTCAACATCTTTCCTTGCAGCCTCTTGTCTTTCCTTAAACAATCTCCTCTTGGGATCTTCCGGACAAGGAAAAGCCTTCACGAAAGTAGCCCATTCCGGATATATTCCATCTGTTAGATAATACCCCTTCTTGTATTGAGTGTCGTTGACCGTGAAATTAATCTCCGGGGCATTTCCTTGCAAGACGTTATTGAATATGGGAGATTCATATAACACATTAAGATCATTACGTGAACCTGCGACACCAAAGAATGCATGTCATATCCACAAATCTTGAGACGCGACCGCTTCAAGCACGATTGTTGGTGATCCATGCCCTCTTGTAAATTGGCCTTTCCAAGCAACTGGACAATTTTTCCATTCCCAATGCATGCAATCAAGGCTGCCTAACATTCCGGGGAAGCCGTGCCTCTCATCATGCAATTGAAGAAGACGTTGAACATCATCAGCATTTGGTCTTCTCAAGTATTGATCTCCAAATAGTTCAACCACATAAACGCAAAACTTGAAAAGACACTGAATGGCGGTTGATTCACCCATGCGTAGATACTCGTCAAGATGGTCGGCTGGGACTCCATAAGCTAATTGGCGAATCGCAGCTGTGCATTTTTGTAGTGGTGTCAAGCCTTGTCTACTCGCAGCATCATCCCTTTGCTGAAAAAATGATGAACGACTCTCAAGTGCATTCACTATGCGACAAAATAAATCTCTTCGCATGCGAAATCGTCTTCGAAATATTTGATCTGGATACACTGGATTTGTGGAGAAATAATCATTGAAGAGTCTCACATGCCCGGCTTCACGATTTCTTTGAATAAACCTTCTTCTTCGCCGCATCTCGTTATTACTTTGATATGCTTCAACTATTTCTCGGCTTTGTTGAAGTATCAATGACATTAGCTCATTCCCTGGATCATAACCTTCATCAACATCTTCAACATGGACTTCATTTTCACTTGTCGAGTCGGACATGGTGCTACTTGAAGATTGAGACATATTTGGAGGAAGAATGATGAATGAAGAATGAAGAAACAAATTCGTCAGCTACTTGGAGAATGAAAAATTGTAGAGCACAAGGTGTCTATTTATTTGTTTTTGTCAACGGCTATATTCTAACAGCCATATTACAACGGCTATATTCCAACTGTCATATTACAACAGCTATATTCTAACAATTATATTACAACGGCTATATTCCAACTGTCATATTACAACATGCTATATTCGAACGGCTAGTTTGCAACGATTAAATTTGACTCGGGGTTAGTTTGCAACGGTTAAATTTGACTCGGGGTCTAACTTGAGTTAGTGGCCATGAACTAATCAAATGATCATACCAAAGTTGACACAAACTCAGAAGGTTTTCTGATCGGTCAGGTGACCGATCAGAAACTCACACAAACACGCTGATCGGTCAGTGCGACCGATCAGGCAGGTCTGGACCGATCAGGAAGGAGCCTGATCGGTCAGGCTTTATCCTGATCGATTTGATTGGAATTTGTTTTAGGGTTTGGTTTAGGGTTTTTGACTGTAGATAAAAAAAAAGTGACCAGAATATTAATTGACCAGAAATTATAAATGAAGTTAAAAAAGTAAAATAATATAAAATTACATTAATTGACCGGACAATGTTCGAAAATTACATTAATTGTAAAGTACATAATTAAAAGTTACAATAAATGAAAATTATAGATATCATCTCTTCTTAATCTCGTTACATAAAT
>JAGFNQ010001654.1:50655-76406 GCA_024364735.1 Boesenbergia rotunda
ATATATTCTCATCACTGTGACCACTATTATATGCACTATAAACGCTATTGTAATTTGCGTTGAAGTGATATACCTTTTTTGTATGGTATTATGCCAATGTAATCGTATGATACTTGCATTTCTGTTGGGTGTACCTTGAGGACGATTCTCATTATAATAGCTAGCAACACGACCCCATAAAACATCCATCCATCTTCTGATAATTGTTGATGATTAGATCGTCGCTGATAGTGACAAATGATCTGGCCAAAATTTCGTCTTCAGACTTACTCCATGTTGATCTTTTTCTTCTACCCACAGCGTCAGAATCCACCTTCTTTAATTAACAACTTCAATTGGAGATTCACGGTTGGACACTTGAGTCTCTGGAACAAAAGTCGAAGTAAATGGATCACTTTTCGTCAGAGATGTAAAAGGCATGCCGGTTGCAGGTGGATTGGATGGATAATTTGGTGGATATGGATTATATGGATAATTAGGTGAATATAAACCATATGAGTATTTGATGGGTATGGATTATGTGAATAATTTGGTGGATATGGATAATTTGGTGGAGTTTGAAAATTTTGGGAAGAAATATTTTCTAAAAAATTTCTAAAAAAACCACGATTATTTCATCCATTTCGGAAAAAAATACTAGAGATGAGATTTTTAGAAGGAGGGAGGAAGATGTTTGAAGATTGGAATGACAGTGATTGAGAGGGAGATATTTGAAAATTGAAATGAGAGTTGTAAGATGATGATAAGTATTTATATATGGAAATTTATTTATTTTATTAAAATAGTCGTTTGTGACCGTTTACTAGCTGTTTAGGTGGTCGTTGTCGATTTTTAATCGATTATGACCTAATTAATTAAAGTCACTGTTCAAGGGTATCTCCCGAATCTCCCCAATAGATTGGGTTGTGGGTGCTCCTAATCGATTGGGGGACGATCGGGAGATGTCATGTCACACACGATGAATGCCTTCAAATATTTGAACGCGTTTATTGTGTCAGCGCATTAATGCGCTGGCCGCAACTACTTTAACACACGCGATACGTTAAACGCTCGATCAGCACACCATTAGATCTTCCCTAAGGTATATCCTCTGCAATAATACATTGTACATGTGAGAGTATATCTTTATTGTTGTTCAATCAGAACAAGCTGTGCGATGGGATTAGTCACTTAAAGTATAACAACGCAATTATTGTTGCACAGGAGAGCGTACAATACAAGATCATGCTTCTCTTCCTTGAGAGGTTTAAGTGTATAAGTTGAGTTACAAAAAAAATTGTTCCGTTTGATTTTGATGGATTAAAATCTAATAAAAAAAAATTCAATCATGGATTAGTGAATGCTATATATATATCGAACAAATATCTCTACACTGGTTTAATGATTCTATCTCCTGGATGCAGCTTGGATAGCAGTTTGATAACGCGGAAGAAAAATCTAGCAGTACAACGAAGAATGAAATCATGAAAAGGTTTCCTGCGATTACTGCACATCCGAAAGTTGCCTCCTTTCCTCTCCAATCCTTCCGTCCCATTCCCGCTGCGACCCAACCATGGAAAGAAAGCGGTTCTCCCTGGAAGTCCACACTCTTCCGCCTCCTTCAGAGCCACGAAATCGACGAAGCCGCCCGCTTCTTTGCAAGAATTCCTTCTCCCGGCGTCCAACTCTACACCATGATGATCAACGGCTACTGTCGAATCAACCGCCTCGATCAGGCCTTCAGACTGTTCGAGCGAATGCCGGCGAGAGACGCCGCTGCATGGAATTCCATGATCAAGGCAGCCTTAGATTGCGGGGACTTGGATCTCGGACGCAAGCTGTTCGACGAAATGCCGGGCCGAAATGTGATCTCCTGGACGACGATGGTAAATGGCCTATCGCAGTTTGGTTGGGTTGATGCAGCAGAGGACCTGTTCTTGAGGATGCCACTGCGGGATACTGCCGCATGGAATGCCATGATCTCAGCATATTCTGACAATGGGAGAGTGAACGATGCCCGCTCAATGTTCGATAAAATGCCTCAACCAAATGTGATTTCTTGGACCGCCATGATTGGAGGTCATGACCAGAACGGGGAGAGTGACAAAGCACTGTGCCTTTTTAGTGAACTGTGGATGTCCGGCATGAAGCTGACGCCAAGAACCTATGCCTGTGTCTTAACAGTATGTGCCAATGCATCGGAATTACAACTAGGCACCCAGCTTCATGCCCATCTTGTAAGAACAAGCTATTCATTGGATTCATTTGTTTCTACTTCACTGGTCAACCTTTATGCTAAGTGCAAGCAGATTGAGGATTCAAGTAAACTATTCGCTGAGAAGCAGGAGAAGGATGTCGTTTCTTGGACAGCTCTTATCACTGGTTATGGACTGAATGATAGACATGAGGATGCACTCAAAGAATTTGATAAGATGACAGCATCTCCAGTTCGGCCGAACCAGTCCACATTCACCAGTGCATTGAACACCTGTTGTGGGCTACAAGCCCTCGAAAGGGGGAAAAGGATCCATGCAACTACTGTTAAACTGGGTCTGGATCTTGATATGTTTGTGAAAAACTCTCTGATTGTTTTGTATTCCAAATGTGGAGATATAGATGATAGTTTGACGCTGTTTAATTTTATGGATGGGAGGAATCTTGTATCCTGGAATTCTATCATAATGGGATGTGCTCAGAATGGATATGGCTCATTCGCAATAAAGCTATTTGATGACATGAGAAAGCTCAATGTGCAACCAGATGAGATAACATACACAGGTCTTCTGACTGCTTGTAGCCATTCCAGAATGCTCGAGATGGGAAGGAGCATTTTCCATATGTTGGAACACGATCCTTCAGTTGAGGTTAAGCTTGAGCACTATTCTTGTATGGTAGACATTTTAGGCCGTTGTGCAATGTTTGAAGAAGCTGAAGAACTCATTAGAAACATGCCGATGGAACCAAATGCCACAATTTGGTTAGCTTTACTCAGTGCTTGTAGAATTCATGCTAACGTCGATGTTGCCCGTAGAATTTCAAGGAAGGTGTTTAGTATCGACCCTGAGAACTGTGCAGCTTTTGTTTTGCTGTCAAACATATATGCTTCAGCTGGACAGTGGAACGATGTATCACAAACTAGACTAATGATGAGAAGTAGAGGCATCATAAAGGTACCGGGTGCAAGTTGGATTACACTGAAGGGGACGAGGCATGAGTTTGTTTGCGGAGACCGGTCTCACCCGATGGCCACAGAGGTATACAAGAAACTTGATTGGCTGGTAGGTAAATTGAAGGAACTTGGTTACATTTATGATACAAGATTCGCCTTGCACGATGTCGACGATGAGCAGAAGGAGGCTGTGCTAACTTATCACAGTGAGAAATTGGCGCTGGCCTTTGGTCTAATTACTACTGTGGAAGGTAGCACGATAAGAATCATAAAAAATCTTAGGGTGTGTGGTGATTGCCACTCGGCTATTAAACTAATATCGAGAGTTGTTAAGCGCCGGATCGTTTTGAGGGATTCAACCCGTTTCCATCATTTCAGGGATGGGTTTTGTTCTTGTGGAGATTGTTGGTGACCTTGCTTATAGCTTTGGTCATTACAGAACTATATTGGCTTAATTCTATAATGCTTGCTTTCTGCTATTTAACTTTGGGAGAATCAGAAAAATAATGGAGTAATATCCGCAAAGAACCGTCATCAGATTAATGTCAATGGTCTGTAAATGCATGTTCAATTTCTCATGGATGGCATGAAAAAGTCTGTTCGAATTGAGGTTCTCTAACATCAACGGATCGTGAAGAATTCTAGCCCCATGTTTATGGAGCTACGATTTGAAACGAGCAAAAACGATGTACGTCAGGCTGAGTCCAGCTCAACAAGCTAGATTTGTGCGAGCGAAATTGATAGATTCGGACTATGCTTTATCTATCAGTTACTCTTTGATCGATTGATTCCAAACACTATTGTGATCAGGGATCATAGTGGTGGGATGAGGCTCTTCAACTCAAATTCAAATGCTCCGCATGACATGCATATGCAAAATGTGGTGCCTTAATTTAATATTTCAATAGATAATTTATTTATACACTCATGTACAAGCTCTCGTGTATAGTTTATATTCCATCTAACTTATATCCCTGTGAAATTCATAAGGCTCTTGGGTGTTAGTCTACTTTTAAAATGTTTTTAAAAATTTAATGTTCTATTAATGTTAATGTGAATCTAACTTTCCTCTTATGTCACATGTTATCTTTCTAATAAGATAACATTATAATTTTTATCCTATATAAAAAATAATAAAATTAGTTTTAAAAAAAGTAGTTAATGTTTTTTAATCATTGAAGGCACCTAGGGGATAAATAAGTCAATTCAAGTAAAATTTTAGATTATTCAAACTTGTTTGATAAGATAATAAAGTCAAATCGAGTCTAACATCAACCATGTCATTGAAATGATTATTCAAGCTTAGCTTGATTTATTTTTTTTAATGAGCTTAAACTTAGTTCGAACTTGATTTAAGTTTAATTTATTTAGATATTAGAAAGTTCTCAATTGGTGAAATTTTTTGCTTATTTGATTATTATTGAGTTTGATAATTCAAATTTGTTTATTTTTTGTTAAAATTTTTATTTATTTAGTTGGTTGATAAGAATTTTTATTATTAAATATGATTCATGAATATTATTTATGAATTTTATTCATGAATATTAATCGACTATTTAATTTAATAAATTATTTAAATTTATTTTTTAAATTAATTTTGTGTATATTAATGAACACAAATAAATTTTTCTCCAAGTCTAATACCAAACTGATTCACGAACTTTCCATTTATTAGGGGGCACTTGGTAAGCGAGTTTAGAAGGTGAGAATGGGAATGAAATCTATTTCATTCCCATTTATGATCCTTGATATACGGGAATCAGAATCAAAATATGAATATGATAGTCCTGATTTTATAACCCAGCCCACACTAGATTATCACTAAACTCATAAACCCCTCAATCAAAACTCATTATCGTCCTCATTGTCGAATGTATACCAAGCGCCCCCTTAATCGTCCTAATTACACACGTGCCAATGAAGTGGGTGTCCTAATTCATCGTCATAATCGTCAGAGCCTGGAGGTAACTAGCTAGTGGGATGGTCGTCTCCAGTGCCGAGGATCGATGTTCGCTCTGATTATTCCAGCTTCTAATAGCATGTCTCCATGCTTCTAGGACATGTAGCTATGCCCAATGTATGAACGTGCTGAGATCTAAGAATACGAAAAGGGGTCAAAACCTTAATTATGTCGAACTTGTTAGGATTTGGAAGGAAGGGTGCATCCAAAGAGCTAGATTCTTATACAGGATTATCGAGGTTTACGATCAAATCTGATCTTGTTGATCCAGAGTTTGCAAGGGAAATGATAGAACGACATGTAGTTGATCCCGATCTAGCTTATGTGTAATTCGGTCGGCTAACATGGTGCTTCAGGAAGATAGGTGATAACTATCATTTTGTTGATAAATTTAAACTCTCAAATCCATGTTTTGATCCACTATTATATGCTTAAATTTGCATTTACATTAGGTTTCACGAATTCTTTCAATTTTGGCTTTTGATTCAAATCTTTATATATTTGAGATATTTGGGCACTAAAATGTGAATCTAATTTTGTAGGCTTCAAATGATCATGGGCCTAGATCGGATTGGATCAAACTTGAGTCAGAATTGGATCCGGATCAAGGTGATCAAGCATCGAATTAATATGGGTCGTTCATTCAAGAAACGGTTAGATCTGAACCATTCGTCAACTTCTGATCAATCCGAGTTCAGGAAAGGGCTAATCAAGTCAATGGATCAAGATCTGAAGTTTGGAGCATAATCGGAGTTAATCCAGCTGTTGGATCAAGATCGAGAGAACCTAAATCGTCCATTCAAATATCAGGGTAATCTGAGCCACCCGATCTAGATCTGAACTATCTGAGCCAAGGAGGAGTATATCAGAGCCACAGATCAAGATCTGGGAAGTTTGGTTTAGATCTGAAGAGATCCGACCGTTGGATGAAGCCGGAACAATCATAGCCGTCCATATTTCAAATGGGAATTTAAATTAGACTTCTTCTCCGGGCTGAAGGGTGGTTGTCGCGTAGCTGCAGATCGCCAGTTCTTCTTTCTTCGACAATTCTGTATCATTTTCTTCACAGTTTCTTCCCAGATTGCGCGGCCACATCAATTCCAAGCTCATTTCTAAGTTTTCAGATCATTGAGGTATACTTTCCGTTTGAGTTCGCAATCGATTTCGTCACTGAGAGGAGCAAAGGGGAGGGTGTCGCCGAAGCTCCATTTCGCTGATAACTTCCACTTGATCGCGGGGTGTCTTCATCTTCGGAGCAATCAGAGCACTTGGAGGGGTTCTTCGAATGCCACTGAAGGTTTCTGAACATTGATCGCCAGCCAGCTAATTGAGGAAGAGGAGATCGCAGAGTTTCTCAGCCACTGATCGGTGACTGTGATCAGACAGATGCATCACTGATCGGTCTCCAGACCGATCAGTATAGTTTCTGATCGATTCCCAATCCGATCAGCACAAGTCCTGATCGGTCGGTTGACCGATCAGGAAGGCCAATTCGCAGCAGCTTATCTAGGGAGTGATCCTTCATTGATTTCTGAGCCAAGAGGGTTTCTAGCTCATCCTTTGTGTGACGGCAAAGGGAAGACTTGATTCGAAACTGATTTGATGTTTAAGTTTAGATAATTTCAATTTCAAGCATTTAATTTCCCAAGTTGTTCTAGTTGTTTCCAATCATACTTCAAGTCAAGATTCCACGCATTGTTTTGTTCTATGTTTCTATTATTCTTGCAATTCGTTCCTTGTAGATAGTTTTGTTCTTTGCAATTAATTTCCTGAATTTAAGTTTAGTTCTTAAGGTTCCAATTTCAAGAGTTTGAATTTAATTGCTCAATTGTCAATTAGGTTAAGTTTCGTTTCCGTAATTTCCTAATTCAGTACATGTTTTAGCTAAGTTCATCCTATTTTGTCTTGTATTGTTGATTCATTCTTTATCACAACAACCTCCATTTTATTAGAAAACCCAAAACATCAAACGACAAATAACTTGCAAGCTCGAGTTAAACATTCATTCAACTAGTCCTTGGAAAAATACGACCTGAGGCCCCTATTCTACATTTTACTTTGTTAGCCAAGGGTTTTCAGTTTATAAATATCCAAATTTGAAGCTCATTCGTGACACTAGTATTGGGTGATATCAATAGGTCATTTCCATGGGGGCTCCGACAACCTGGCGTGGCAGGGCATGAAACGTTACGGATTGCCATTGGCTTGAGTTCCACCCGGGTCAGATGTCTAGTTTAGATAGCTGGCCAGGTGCAGTATGAACTAGCCCCATCGATGCCACCGAGTGCGCAACCTAACGTCAACCGATCGACACACTTTTTATGTTATAATTTTGTTTTCCAAAGAACGACTCAGTCGAGCTATGTCCGAGTACCCCACAACTCGGTGCATCACATATGTTCCGACCGGTGTGTCATTAGCTCCATAGCTGGGTTTCCCTCAAGGTAACCGATTGGGGCACTCTTTTTATGCGTTCTGGCTCGGAAGTTGTCATTATCCACGGCAGTACCTACCCTCTGACAAGGTAATATCAGAGTCGGCGGAAGCGGGCTCGGGTCTGACACCGCTCGTGTCCAAATCACGGATATCTCGTTGGCACAGTACATTCCTGACAAACTCTGGCAACCCGTACCATGGTGCCCCCTGCGTATGTCAGGATGAGGAGACATCGGTCGACGAGCTGATAGTGATCCCTGATCATGTCCACACATGAGACAAAAAAGGAACATAGGTTGTCGGCTCCCCTGGCTATATAAGACCTTCCTTCCTTTATTTACAGGTATGCGTAATATATTTTCTAGCTACAGTCATTTCTTCTTTAGCTTCATCTTCTCCATCGGATTCTGACTTGATCGTCGGAGGGTCTTGCGGAGAAACTCTCCTGGTGGGTTGTTGTCTGTCATTTTTCTCGCAGGAGAAGGCACTACTTGGAGCAGTCCTCCGTGTCACTCATCCTTCTCCATCGACAAACCAACCTTGTCATCAAGTTGGGAGTCTACCTCGCTCTTCGACAAAATCATATTTGATGCTAGAAGGAGGACATCTCGCCTGATTGGGAGCGTAAGATGGAAGAACCCAACCGAGTGACGGTCACAATCATGCCGGAGGAGTACAAGTTCTTAATGGCTGCTCGAGCCCAGAAAACCCCTCAGTTGTCTTTGCATGCGAGTAGTCCTACAACCCGGTTCCCCGAACCCTCGGCCATGGGTAACTTGGCGGGTTGGGGAAATGGCGTTAGGCTGAAAGGCGTCTCAATCCCCTTTCCCCCTGCTTTTTACCGAGCCAGAGAAGATGAGACTCACTCTAATCCTGCAAAGGCGTCCGCATCCAGTCAGACACACCGACAACGTCCAGACAAGGGGAAGGGCCTGGCCGACCCCACACCAGTTCCCCCAACGCGCTGTCCATTTTCCTCGCAGATCCTCGAGGACCCGATCCCCAAGCATCTCCAATTCTTCGCATCCCGGAGTACTCGAGAGCTAGCGGTCCCGAGGAACACCTCATGAAATTTGAGAGCGCCGCCTTGCTTCATCAATATCCTGAGGGCGTCAAATGTCGTGCTTTCTTGACGACCCTATTTGGACCAGCTCAGCGATGGTTCGATCGACTCCCAAGTGGGTTTGTGTCAAGTTTTGAGGAGCTCAAGAGGTTGTTCATGTAGCACTTCGTAAGCAGTCAAAGACATCACAAGACTAGCCTCAACCTGTTTGCGTTGAAGCAAGGCCCAAAGGAGTCACTTTGAGCCTACATCAAGAGGTTCAACGAGGTGGCTATGGACGTACCAACCGCTACCCCGGAGGTGCTCATTAGCGCGTTCTCCCAGGGGTTACAGGTGTTGGTGCAAGTTGCATCAATGATATTCCTCTTTAAGTGTTTTAATATTTGACAATACACTTAAGTCAGTGATACATTGAACAGACAAAGGGGAGTAAGAGAGAAGTAACCTTAGCTGAAGAAAAGTCCTAGTTAAACTAGGCATCGAAACCCTAAGTCCCAGCGAAGGGCTGCTGGGCACCTAGCGAAGGGCTGCTAGGTATCGTAACCTTAAGACCTAGCGAAGGGCTGCTAGGCACCTAGCGAAGGGCTGCTAGGTATCGTAACCCTAAGACCTAGCGAAGGGCTGCTAGGCACCTAGTGAAGGACTACTAGGCATAGAAGACCTAGCGAAGGGCTGCTAGGTATAGAAGACCTAGCGAAGGATTGCTAGGCACCAGGCGAAGGACCGCTTGGTAACAAAGACCTAGCGAAGGGCTGCTAGGCACCTGGCGAAGGACTGCTAGGAAATGAAGTCTTGGTCCAAGGGACTGAGCAACTTAGCTGAGCGATGACTAAGGACAGGAGTAGAGACAGGTTAGGGTTCGAGCGTCTCGAGATCCGGAATAATCGGAAGCTAAGTAAAAGTCCACCCGAAGAGCCGAATGGCAACCGTCTCCTGAAAGGAGTAGGTGAAGGGAGAGTTCTCGGGGATAGGAACTCGTGCCGGTTCGACCTAGGGTTTCGTGCAAATCCGAAGTCAGAACCAAATCCTTAAGCTTAATGTTGTATGTATATGCTTTGTGTTTGTGTATCTTGCAGGTACCAAGATTGGAAGACAAAGCAAGCAGAACAAGGGCTGGATGCCCTGAAGCAGGGCGCCCTCACCATCCAGGGCGCCCTCAACAGCCAGGGCGCCCTGAGCCAAAGGTAAAAATGCAGTTATGATGAAGCAGGCAGAACAGGTGTCAAGCAGGGCGCCCTGAGCGTCCAGGGCACCCTGGTTCAAAGCTGTATTTGCAGTTGCGAACCCAAAACACAGATAAGCCATCATGAGGGCGCCCCGGAGGTCCAGGGCGACCTGGTCAAAGGTCTTATCACTTGCAACGAAGTAGGCGCAAGGATAAGAGTTGACCGAGTCTTCTGGGGCGCCCCCAGCGTCCGGGGCGCCCCCAGGAGACCTATATAAGGGGCTTCGACCCCTCAGCTTTAGACACGAATTCCAAGTACTGTTCTGATCATTCTGACCTACTGCAACGCACTAGAAACGAGGCTCTACGACCGGGAGGCTCCAGGAGGAAGTGCGCGGCACTTCGGAGGTCCAGATCGGCCGAGTTTCAGATTTTTGTTGGTTTGCATTTTGTTAATTACCACACTTAAATTTCATTATATTTTGATTGTAATATCGCACTGTAAGTCGGGTTTCTCCGCCTCCGAAAATTCCGGAAAGGAGACCAATAGTGGACTCACGCCGAGTACATAGGCCTTGGACGTACTGACCCTGGGGGGTCGGGAACCAAGTAAATAATCCCGCTGTGTCCTTGTATTATTGTTTTATTCGTTCTGTTTGTTTTCCGCTGCTACTAACCCTGAATCCAAAACGAACTGAAAGTTTTCTACGAAGTTTTCGCGAATAATTTTCACGATCGATATTCACCCCCCTCTATCGACAGCACCGGTCCTACAATTGGTATCAGAGCCGAGCCGCTCTTCACCGGACTAACCGCCGACGGAGCAAAGACGCCAGGAGTTGAGGGGGAGCCCAGGGGTGACTCAGGTACAATTTTTTTTATGTCAAATTTTAAGTTGCATATTATTTGCTTCACGTGCAGGGAGAGAGGGCACTACAAAAATCAGTGCCCTACTCGTAATAATCGTTCGTCACCGGCGGCAAAGGAGGTACCAGCGCCAGGAAACCGGAGGGACAAAAGTCACGTACGATGCTTCAAATGCAAGAAATACGGACATTACAAAAACAAGTGTCCGGCGAAGGTACGTAAGATTTACGTTCCAAAAGTTTTACAATTTCCTGCACTGTCTTTAGATAATTCAGTTAATGTTTCTGATAAATTAAATTTACTGGATAGTAGATTAAATATTTTGCATGAAAAATTAGAAAATACGGATATGATTAAAATATCCAAAATTAACTATTTAATTATTAATATCAATTCAATAATTGCTAAAATTAATTTTGATAATTTATCTGATAAAATTAATTTTGATAATTTATCTGATAAAATTAATTTTGATAATTTATCTGATAAAATTAATCCTGATAATTTATCTGATAAAATTAATCCTGATAATTTATCTGATAAAATTAATTCTGATAATCTTAATTCAGACAAAATTAATCCTAAGGATAATTCGAAATTCAAATTTGAAAATCCTAAGGATAATTCAGAATTCAAATTTGAAAATCCTAAGGATAACTCCGAATTCAAATTTGAATATCTTAAGAATAATTCAGAAATTAATTCTGAAAATCTTAAAGATAATCTAGAGATTAATGTTGAAAATATATCTGAGGATAATTCTAACGATAATGGTAAAGATAAAATTCTCCGACATAATAATTTAATTATAGATAATATTGAATATTTTTATAAAACATTAACTAGTGGCCCAATTTACTCCACCTACTGTAAGGATATTGAAGGATCTAATCTTGAGGAGGATATAGAACTATCTAAGATAAAGGCCATAGTTAATAAAAATTACAAAAAATCAAATAAATCAAAATTATTAGAAAAACTTGAAAAGAAAGATAAAAATGAAGAAGAAATTTTTGAAATAATGAAAATGATGAATTTAAACCCACAATTATTAATTAATCATTATAATTCGAATTAAATCTTAAACCTAATTAAATTCGAATTAAATCATAATTTAATCCTAATTAAATTCGAATTAAATCTTAAATTAATCCTAATTAAATCTTAAATTAAATTCAAATTAAATCCAAATTAAATCTAAATTAAATTCAAATTAATTCAAATTAAATCCAAATTAAATTCAAATTAATTCAAATTAAATTCAAATTAAATTCAAAATTCAAATTTAAATTAAATTCAAATTAAATCTTAATTAAATTCAAATTAAATTCAAATTAAATCTAAATTAATTCAAATTAAATCCTAAATTAAATTAAATTAAATCAAATTAAATCTAAATTAACTAAATTAAATCCAAATTAAATTAAATTATATTAAAATTAAATTCAAATTAAATTAAATTAAATTCAAATTAAATTAAATTAAATTCAAATTAAATTAAATTTAAATTAAATTCAAATTAAATTTAAATTAAATTCAAATTAAATTTAAATTAAATTCAAATTAAATTTAAATTAAATTCAAATTAAATTTAAATTAACTTCAAATTAAATTCAAATTAAATTCAAATTAAATTCAAATTAAATTCAAATCAAATTAAATTCAAATCAAATTAAATTCAAATTAAATTAAATTAAATTCAAATTAAATTGAAATCAAATTAAATTCAAATTAAATTAAATTAAATTCAAATTCAAATTAAATTAAATTTAAATTAAATTCAAATTAATTCAAATTAAATCTAAATTAATTCAATTCAAATCTTAATTAAATTCAAATTAAATCTCGAAATTCAAATCTTAATTAAATTCAAATTAAATCTCGAAATTCAAATCTTAATTAAATTCAAATTAAATCTTAATTAAATTATTATTAAATCTTAATTAAATTCAAATTAAATCTTAATTAAATTCAAATTAAATCTTAATTAAAATTAACTCTTAATTAACTTCGAAATTCAAATTTAAATTAAATTCAAATTAAATCTCGAAATTCAAATCTTAATTAAATTCAAATTAAATCTCGAAATTCAAATCTTAATTAAATTCAAATTAATTCTTAATAATTCAAATTCAAATTAATTAATTCTTAATAATTCAAACTCAAATTAATTAAGTCGTAATTAACCTGAATCCAACTAAAATCTTAAATAACTTAAACTCAAACTAAAGTAAAATTTTACCCAAAGTGTAACAATTAAAATTAATAACATTAAATATATCAAAGTTGGTCGACATATTCGCGGGTTCACTCGACATGTATCAAATCGGAAATTTGATACATTTTAGAAACTTAAATAAAATTATTTGACTTGTTTGACTCATGCATAACTGCCATGACATGCATTTGCTATTCTTTTAAAATATATGACATGTCATTCATATTTAAATTTTATGCATATATTAGTACGGCTATAGGAAAAAGAATAATTGAAACTTGATCAACCTAGTATTGGGTGGCGGTGAGATGATAGTACGTTAGGGAAGCCAATTCTAATAAGATCAAGTATACTTGGTCTCTTTAGACTGGTGAAACTAGCCGAAGCTACCGATCCAAGACCCAAACTAGTTAGACCAGATTTTTTCAAAAAGTAATTTTGAAAATGAAATTTTATTAAAAGGCTTTGTCAAGGAAAGGGTGGATGATCCTATAAGGCTACGGCCAAAGAAGGCCTAGTGCCTCGCCAAGACCTGGAAGCCAATTTTTGAAATTCAAATTCAAGTTACTTCTTGTCAAATTCAAATCTAACACAAGCTTCAATTAATTCTTAGAGTTAATAAATTAAGAAAAATAAATTAAGCATCTCACAATACACCTATAAGGCAACTATGCTTGTGTTAAATCCGACACGTTTATTCTACTCTGGAAAATTTTTCGAAAAGTTCCTAGAATGTTCTGGGCTCTTGGACGAAATTTAAGGAGTTAAATGGATTAGAACTAATAGTTACAAGGGCTAATGTGCAAGGAAATTTTAAACATAAGGATGAAATTGCAAATAGTCGAAACCTATTGGACTAAACTGCAAAACGACCGGTATAAAAGCCGATTAGGGCTCAGTCCGCCGCATTTCCACTCGCGCGCGTGCCCTAGCCGACGCCACCCCGACGCTCGACTCTTTCCACCGCCCTCCCTCGTTGCGTGCCTTGTCGCAGCAACCACCGTCGCCGACGACTACTCTTCATCGCCTCTCCTTCGATTGGGTTTCTACGGAGTGTCTACTGGCGCCGAGGGGCCCTAACTCACAGCGGAAGTAGCCGTTTCTTTCTCCTCCTCTCCTCGCGGGTTCTAGCGGAGCTGAGCCCTGCGTTCAAGCTGGGATCCGAGGTTGGGCAGGCTAGGATTTTCCTCAGTGGCTGGAAATTTGTTTCTCTGATTTGAACTCCACCGAGGCACCAAATTGAGGTAAGAAATGGGCTGATCGTGTAGCTCAGGGTCTTGCCTTTCTTTGATGGATAAATTTGGTTTTGTCTGTTGGATTCGGAGTTTGAATGGAAGTTTGGGTTGGATTGTGTAGCAGATCTCGGCTGTGCTTTCCCTGCGTGGAGCTGCGGAGGGTGCCGAGGATAATAGGTCCACCGGAACTCACTGGGTGGAAGAACTCCAATTGAGTTGAGCTCTACCGTGCGTTGATTTAGGGATTGATCAAGGTATATGAGAAGGTACAATATGATTTGTTGTAATGAATTCGGCCCGAAATGGGATTGGGATTAAAGTGGTGTTGGATTTCTTCATTTTTGCTATAAACCCTGTGGATACATTAGATTAGTAGGGGTTCGATGTTAGGGTCAAATTAATCTTCTCTGTTTCTTGATTTATGCTAATTAGATGATAACCATAATGAAGATTAAATCTTTTGAAATCCATCTCGGTTTGCAAAACTTGACTTGGGTTAGTTTAGGATAGAACCTAATCCTAGTTACGTAGAGTAATTAGAAACCCTTTCCATGTAATTAGATGTAATTAGATGAAAGGGGAAAATTAGGAACCTTTCATTTAATTAGGGGTAATTAAATGGAAAGGAAATGATTGGGTTAACCCTAATATGGTTTAGGGATTTATTAGCTAGCTATCAGTTGTATAATAGCTAATTAAACGCATCCTTGATACAGGACCTTGATCGGATTTATTGTTACTTATTTTGACGGGTGGTTCTGTCTCGATCGATACGGACTTCACTCTTGGAGGCGGGTACCCTTTGACTTATCTATCTTGATATTGTCATTTTGTTATGCATAAAATGTTATAGATAGCAGTAAGATCCTACGCTATCCCTGGTTATTATGTTTGATCTGGATATTGTGGTTTATCCCTGTTTATTATGTCAGTTTTGGATACCTGTTGTTTATCCTTGAGTTATTATGCTGTTAGTTCCATACAGTCTCTAGTATTGTCATCTCTACATGTATGCTTAGATATCGTAGTGTATCTCTTGCATTTGACCTTGAGGGATCTGTATTTCAGTTCAGTATACCTTGTAGGATACCTGTATTTCCTGTTATAGGATTTCAGACTGAGACTTAGTATACCGAGGACTTGGGAGGGAGGTATGTGTATCTAGCATACACCATCTCTGCATTATTGCATGCTGACCCACGCGGACGTTGTGGACGATGTCCTGACTGGGTACAGGTTGTCACAGCTCTACCCACGCGGACGTTGTAGACGATCCTGAGTGGGACTAGGGGTGACACATGTCATTGCATCAGGGTGCTTCATATGTTTGGGGCATGCACCATCCTTGCATTATTGCATGCCGACCCACGCGGACGTTGTGGACCATGTCCTGACTGGGTACAGGTTGTCACAGCTCTACCCACGCGGACGTCGTGGACGATATCCTGACTGGGACTAGGGGTGACACATGTCATTGCACCATGTGCATACTTTGCATCGTGCATTGTTTGCTGCACTTGATTCTTGCACTTGTTTGACATTGCATATACTGGAGACTTGTTATCCTGCTTATATGTCTATTGTTGTTCCATTTGGTATTTATTACCCTCTTTCCAGGTTAGATGGATTCAGGTATGTATCTACTCAGTGTGTGCAGTACTAGTCTTTCTCTACTGTTGATATGAGTCGGTATTAGCTGAACTCTTAGTGTTGGTATAACCTTCTATGCATATCTGTTGGGTATTCGCTGAGTTATGGACTCACCCCGTTGCCATATATGTTTATTTCAGGTTAATGTCTGCGAGGAGATCCCGAGCCGCCAGTCCCCAGCTCCAGAGGAGCACTTTTTGATTTTTGGTTTTCTGTTGTTTCATTATGGACCCTGTAGTATTTACTATGCTTCCGCTATTATGTTTTTAAACATGTATGCATGTTTTATTTGAGGGCATTGTACTTTTGAGTCCTATGTTGGACTTCGATTGGTTTTGGTTTTGTTCCTGCCCCCTGGCAGCTCAGGTGAGTTCGGATTTAGTTTTTCGATAGTTATATTCATATAACTGTTGTTTCTGCTTATATCTGAGGCCTGTGGCCCTTTAAACTGCGTAGTTGTGCAAATATTTAAACTGCGTGGATTGTTATATATATTGTGTGTGTGTAAATTGTCCGCCGGACAGGGGAGGTGCTGTCCGATTTTATATTGGATCAGCGGCTCCTGGGTCTCGGGGCGTGACAGCTTGTTGTATTGATACATCTAAAATGGGTGAGATGTTAAGGACTAATGAATTGAAAAATATTTTTCAAAATTGTTTTTCAAAATGGTAAGAATATTTTCCTAAAAATATATTTTCAAAATAGTGCTTCAACATAATAATGTTTTTATGGAATTCATGCTTGTTTGATTGAATATACATATTATACGTTTTTTTAAATTATATCTTTTCAAAAATTGTTTGACTCACGTAATTAGACACAAGCCTCTTAGGACAACACTAAAGTTCCTTAAGGCACTTAGATAGAGTCAAACGGGATCGGATACAGGGGGAGTGATTTTTTGGCTTTCGAAAACTACAATGTAAAAATTATTTTTCGAAAACAGAGCTTTAAAACGTTATCACTCGTGTTTTTCGAAAAAGGTTTATATTGTAAAATTTATCTGTCTTGTTTGATTTTGATAAACCCTAAAGACACAGAGGAAGGTCCACTTCATAATCTACGAGGACTCCTAGGATGTGTCAACTTTAGGGGGAGTATAAATCAAACTTCTGAAACAATTTTATTTAATTAATTGTTTTGAAATTATTAAATAATTTCCTTAATTTGAATCAACCCTTAAGACTTAGAGGAAGAGTACTTGTGGTCAACAAGCTTCCCAGGACTAGGTCAAGTTTAGGGGGAGATCAAATTAAAAGAATTATTTAATATTTCAAATGTTTTCATGAGCGGTATTTTCAAATCCTATTGAAAACATAAGTATTCTTTCAAAATAGTATCAATTTTCAAAAATTACTATTATCTTCAAAAGTTCATCTGGTTTTTTTTTCAATTTGAAATAATATCTTGAGTCTGGAAAATCTTCCAGGATACTTAGGAAAATGTCCTTGTAGTCAACAAGGTTTCCTATGATTGTGTCAGACTGAAAGATAAACCAAATCAACTACTATCACTTTAAAATCTTTACATTTTTCAAAATTAACTTACATCATATTATTCTGTGACTTATTGTAGTTTCAAAACCTATTTTTCTTTTCATTTTTACCCCAAGGACAGTAAGTTAGCCCCTTAACCAATCTAACTTAAGTTATTGTCAAACATCAAAAAGGGAGAGATTGTTGGTGCAAGTTGCATCAATGATATTCTTCTTTAAGTGTTTTAATATTTGACAATACACTTAAGTCAGTGATACATTGAACAGACAAAGGGGAGTAAGAGAGAAGTAACCTTAGCTGAAGAAAAGTCCTAGTTAAACTAGGCATCGAAACCCTAAGTCCCAGCGAAGGGCTGCTGGGCACCTAGCGAAGGGCTGCTAGGTATCGTAACCTTAAGACCTAGCGAAGGGCTGCTAGGCACCTAGCGAAGGGCTGCTAGGCACCTAGCGAAGGGCTGCTAGGTATCGTAACCCTAAGACCTAGCGAAGGGCTGCTAGGCACCTAGTGAAGGACTACTAGGCATAGAAGACCTAGCGAAGGGCTGCTAGGTATAGAAGACCTAGCGAAGGATTGCTAGGCACCAGGCGAAGGACCGCTTGGTAACAAAGACCTAGCGAAGGGCTGCTAGGCACCTGGCGAAGGACTGCTCGGAAATGAAGTCTTGGTCCAAGGGACTGAGCAACTTAGCTGAGCGATGACTAAGGACAGGAGTAGAGACAGGTTAGGGTTCGAGCGTCTCGAGATCCGGAATAATCGGAAGCTAAGTAAAAGTCCACCCGAAGGGCCGAGTGGCAACCGTCTCCTGAAAGGAGTAGGTGAAGGGCGAGTTCTCGGGGATAGGAGCTCGTGCCGATTCGACCTAGGGTTTCGTGCAAATCCGAAGTCAGAACCAAATCCTTAAGCTTAATGTTGTATGTATATGCTTTGTGTTTGTGTATCTTGCGGGTACCAAGATTGGAAGACAAAGTAAGCAGAACAAGGGCTGGATGCCCTGAAGCAGGGCGCCCTCACCATCCAGGGCGCCCTCAACAGCCAGGGCGCCCTGAGCCAAAGGTAAAAATGCAGTTATGATGAAGCAGGCAGAACAGGTGTCAAGCAGGGCGCCCTGAGCGTCCAGGGCGCCCTGGTTCAAAGTTGTATTTGCAGTTGCGAACCCAAAACACAGATAAGCCATCATGAGGGTGCCCCGGAGGTCCAGGGCGACCTGGTCAAATGTCTTATCACTTGCAACGAAGTAGGCGCAAGGATAAGAGTTGACCGAGTCTTCCGGGGCGCCCCCAGCGTCCGGGGCGCCCCCAGGAGACCTATATAAGGGGCTTCGACCCCTCAGCTTCAGACACGAATTTCAAGTACTGTTCTGATCATTCTGACCTACTGCAACGCACTAGAAACGAGGCTCTACGACCGGGAGGCTCCAGGAGGAAGTGCGCGGCACTTCGGAGGTCCAGATCGGCCGAGTTTCAGATTTTTGTTGGTTTGCATTTTGTTAATTACCACACTTAAATTTCATTATATTTTGATTGTAATATCGCACTGTAAGTCGGGTTTCTCCGCCTCTGGAAATTCTGGAAAGGAGACCAATAGTGGACTCACGCCGAGTACATAGGCCTTGGACGTACTGACCCTGGGGGGTCGGGAACCAAGTAAATAATCCCGCTGTGTCCTTGTATTATTGTTTTATTCGTTCTGTTTGTTTTCCGCTGCTACTAACTCTGAATCCAGAACGAACTAAAAGTTTTCTACGAAGTTTCCGCGAATAATTTTCACGATCGATATTCACCCCCCTCTATCGACGGCACCGGTCGTACAACAGGAAGGAGATTTCTTCCATTCGCTGATTAGGAAGCCCTAAAGGACTTTGATAGCCTCTTGGGGAAAAATGTCAAGTACATTAATGTGGAGGAAGTTCAAGCCGCTAGGAAAAAGGAAATCGGTACCACCCCAACACCTAGTCTACCACAGAATAGTAGTGCACTGGGAGGACCCATTCGCAACCCTAGAGGGGCGATCGACCGAGTGGGGATTGAGCGAAGGCACGTACAACAAGTAGCGTAGGGATGCCTGCCGACCCGGTGGAAGCCTTATTGCATTTTCTATAAAAGTATTACGCATAGCACGGAAGAATGCCGACAAGTCAGGAGAGGTCAGACCCCAATCGCTCGGGGTTGGGGACATCAGGCCTCCCCAAGAAGCGGCCTAGGTCTGGGAGGTCCCATGAAAGGCTCAGCAAGAGGAGAACCCAGGTGAAACACACTTGCTACTCGGAATTTATTTCCCCTGGGCGGGCAGCCTGAGCCCGAAGAGGTTGACGAAGACCAAGTCAATCAACAGAATATCATCCGAACAGGGGGGGGTCCACATGATCTCTGGCGGACCAACTGGAGGAGACTCTAACTGGGCCCGAAAAGCCCAGGTATTCCAGCTGGAAATTCACCAGGTGAGGACGAGCGACGCCCAGGCGCAAGGCCTTCAGATTAGTTTTAGGATGTAGGATCTGTAAGGATTGGAGGTCCCCCACGATGATGCCTTGGTCACCACTGTCATGATCGCCAACTATCAGATCCACCGTACCATCGTGGACACCGACAGCTCGGTAAATATATTGTACAAGAGAGCGTTCAACTAATTGCAAATCGAGCCGTCCCGATTGGAATTAGTGGCTACACCCTTGTTCAAGTTTACTGGAAATCAGGTGCAGCCGATCAGGCAGATACATTTGGTTGTATCCCTTGGAGAAGAACCCATGAAAAGAACTAGATGGTCCACCTTCCTAAACGCCCCCTCAGCCTATAACACCATCTTAGCACGGCATGCCTTCAACAAATTTCGAGCGGTTCTCTCAACCTTTTATGTTAAGATAAAGTTCCCGATCAGTGATAAGGTTGGGGAGGTTAAAGGGGATCAACAAATGGCGTGTCGATGCTACGCCGACAATGTTCAGACAGAAAGTCAGAAGTCCAGATGAACATTTACTAGTTGCAATATGGTGCATGCTTCTCCTTGGGCAGAACTGTATGAGGACAAAGAGGAGGCCCAGCTACTCCCTGACCAGACGGAAACCAAAGTCAGAATAGCAGCAGACTTGCCAGACGAATTAAGGCAGCCGCTATTGGATTGCCTCACATAGAATTAGGACATGTTTGCCTGGTCAGTGAAGGATCTCCACGGGGTCCTGCCAGAAGTGGCGGAGCACCATTTGCACATATATCCTAACGCCAGACCCATCAAATAGCACAAGAGGGATTTCAGTGCAACACAGAACAAAGTCATCCGAGCGAAGATTGAGAAGTTGATGGAGGCCAAACACATTAGGGAGGTCCAATTCTCGACCTGGCTAGCTAATGTTGTCCTCGTGGCCAAACCTGATGACAAGTGGTGCGTCTGTATTGACTTTCATGATCTCAACCAAGTCTGCCTGAAGGACTGTTATCCCTTGCCTAGGATTAATTAGATGGTTGACTCGATAGCTGGTAGTGAACTAATTTTCATGTTGGACGCGTATCAGGGTTACCATCAAGTACTGCTGGTTGTCGATGATCAGGAGAAGGTTAGTTTCATCATGGTGGATGGTATACTACTAGGGATTAAAAATGCAAGTGCTACTTATCAACGCATGATGAACAAGGCCTTTCAAGCACAAATCGGGCGGAATATTGAAGTCTATGTGGATAACATCTTGATCAAGACCGCCCGAGCGGCTGAGTTGGTGCAAGACGTGGAAGAAACCTACCGCACCTTACACAGATATGGGTTGAAGTTGAACTCGGACAAGTGCCTTTTCGGAGCGCGGAGCGGAAAATTCCTTAGATACATTGTAACTGAGAGAGGTATTGAGGTCAACCCAAGCATGGTCTAAGCGCTGCTTGGCATACCACCACTGCGAAATCTGAGGGAGGCACAGAGACTCACCAGGAGGATTATGGCCTTATCTCGATTTATCTCCCAATCCACCGAGTGGGGCTTACCCTTCTTCAAAATGCTGCACCGGACTACCAAGTTCCAGTGGGATGCCAACTGTGACAAGGCCCTCAAAGAATTGAAGACCTATCTGGCAAAGTTACTTGTCTTGGCCAAGTCCGAACTGGGGGAGCCTTTATACATCCACTTGGAAGCTGCAGCTGAGGCGGTTAGCATGGTTCTAGTAAAGCAAAGAGAGGCTGAACAACATCCACTGTATTTTTTTTTTTGCATATTTATTAAAAGGAACCGGGTGTCGTTACATGACTCTCAAAAAGTTGACTTACGTCTTGCTATTAGCCGCTAGGCGACTCCGACCTTATTTCTTAGCACATCCTATCGTGGTCTTGACCAACAGCAATCTGGGTCGGGTGGTGTCAAATCTGGAAGCTTCAGGGCGGCTGATCAAATGGACGACGGAGCTGAGTAAATATGACATACAGTATCAAACTCACCCTACCATTAAAGCTCAGGCCTTAGCTGATTTTCTAGTGAGTTGCGCTCAGAGGAGGCTGAGGGTGCTTGGCAGATTTATGTGGACGGGTCGTCGGCTCGGCAGGGGAGTGGTATTGGTATTTTGATGGTCTCCCCCAATGAAGAGCAGCTACATTTGTCTGTGCGGCTGGAATATCGAGCCACTAATAGTAAAGCAGAGTATAAGGCTCTCATTGCTGGACTACCAGCCGCTAAGCACGTGGGTGCCACTCGAGTAATGTTGTACTCGATTTTGGAGACAGTGACTGACTGCAAGCATATGTCAAGGCATACGAGAAGTTGAAGGTCGGATTCTAGGAGATCCGCTTGCAAAAGATCCCTAGAGAAATAACCTTTGGGCAGACAAACTAGCAAAATTGGCTAGTATAGTAGTCTCCTAGGTGCTTCCTCAGCCGATGAGTCAAACAATATTGGTGATGCATATAGAACAATAAGTAGAGTTGGTACTCGGGATGTACTAGAGAGCACCTCTAATCGCCTACCTGATGAACGGGATGCTCTCGCCTGACCGGGAGGAGGCTAGGATCTTAAGAAAGCGAGCGGTTCAATATTCCTTGGTCAGGGATGCGTTGTATTAAAGGGTCTTCGCCTGCCCGCTACTTAAGTGTCTGGGTGACGAGGACGCTGACTACGTGCTCAGAGAGATACATATGGGAATCTACGGTAGTCATGTTGGAGGATGGGTTGTGGCTCAAAAGACGCTACTCTCGGGTTATTATTGGCCAACCTTACAAAAGGATGCTAATCGACTGGTCTCTATATGCCTGTCATGCCAGAAGCATCACAACCTTCCCCATCGACCGGTCGAGATGATAAAAGTATCAGTGGTCTCTTGCCCCTTCGATCAGTGGGGAATGGACATAGTGTGACCTTTTCCTATAACTCCTGCCCAATTTTTTTTTATTAGTGACGGTGGCCTACTTTTCCAAATGGATACAAGCGGAAGCATTGACACGTATCACCGAGCAGGCGGTGATAATGTTCCTGTGGCAGAACATACTATGCCGATATGGAATCCCTCATAAGTTGGTCACAAATAATGGACGGCAGTTCCAAGGCAGGAGAATTAGGGAGTGGTGCTTGGCCCATGACATTCAACAATTTTTCACCTGCGTTGCCTACCCGTAGAGTAACAGGCAAGCAGAGGTTACCAATCGGGAAATCCTGAGGGGGTTAAAGACAAAGTTAGATCACATGGGTGGCACATCGGTGGACGAATTACTCAACGTCCTATGGGCCCAGCGGACCACGCCAAGGGAGGGAACAGGTCGCAAGTCTTTTCAGTTGGTTTTTGGAAGCGAGATAGTGGTGCCAGTAGAAGTGGGGTGTGAATCTGACCGAAGGAAGGCGTATGACGAAGAAAACGCTGAAAGGAGACGTTTGGAGCTGGATCTGGTTAAGGAGATCCGAGAAAGAGTTGCTGCAAGGATGTCTGCCTATTGCCAGAGAATGAAGCAAAGGTAGGACCAAAAGGTGCTGGCTAGGACATTCCAGGTCGGGGATCTAGTTTGGAAGAGAATAAAGTCGGTCGGCGAGGTTAGCAAGCTGGAGCCCCAATAGGGATGGCCTTTTAAGGTGGTTCAGAAGTTGACCTCTGGGGCATACTATTTGGAAAACTGAGCAAAGAAATAAACTGGATCGACCCTGGAGCGCCATTCATCTCCAGCCTTACAGGGAACCAGAGTGAGGTTGTGTAAGCCTGGTGTATTACCTAACTTTATGTTATTAATGAATTGCCAGGGTCCCCATGACATGTACGAGCATTCTAGACTCTTGCTTCGCCAGCAAGTTATAAGTGGGCAAGCCCCACGCCGCCACTTGGCTTGGTATCCCCGATTGGACGCGTGGCGGGCCACACTCCTTGGAATCAGACCGACCAAGTGTCCTGACTTTCACTTTGCTAACGAGTTATAAGTGGGCATGCCCCATGCCACCACTTGGTTCGGTGTCCCCGATCAGACGCATGGCGGCCCACGCTCCTTGGAATCAGACCGACCAAGTGTCTAGACTCTCACTTCGCCAACGAGTTATAAGTGGGCATACCCCATGCCACCACTTGGCTTGGTGCCCCCGATCGGACGTGTGGCAGCCCATGCTCCTTGGAATCAGACCGACAAAGTGTCCAGACTCTCGCTTTGCCAGCGAGTTATAAGTGGTCATGCCCCATGCCACCGCTTGTCTTAGTGTCCCCGATCGGACGCATAGCTAGCCATGCTCGTTGGAATCATACCGACTAAGTGTTCAGATTCCTGCTCAGTTAGCAAGTAACGGGCAGGTTGTCCCCGTGCCTTGGCCTAACTCATGACACTCTATGGGGCCCCGTGCTATTTAATGTGGGTGAGAGCTGGGTCCCCAGGCAGATCTTGCTGTGGTCAAAATGGCCAAAAGAGACCCGAGTACAACCAAGGCATACAATGATTCATCAAGGAAGGGAAACAACATAGAATATGCATGAGGGGTAAAAGTGCAAAATATATTAATCTGATAGATAATTAAAAGAATGAGGAAACATCCTCTACAAAAAAAAAACAAAAGAAAAAAAGACAGAGCAAAATATCTCTTGGCCCTCAGTCAAATGGGTGGCAAGCCTCCCCCGGTAGCTGCTAGGTCAGACCGAAGAGCTTCACTGTGCTAACCGGGAGATCAAGAGGAAGGTGTCCACCTTGCTTAAGCTGATCAAAAGTGTTGGTTAACTGCAGCTTAAGCATGGGGTTCACCCTGGCAGCGAGCTGCTTGCTGAACACCGCCGAGTTGATGTACTCCACTCGGTGGACGTTCAGTCATGTCGCCTCGCCTGCCCTGTAGGCCTGAAGAACCTCGAGCTCTACCTGGGTAGACTACCACTCGAACTGCTGAGCGCGAAGCCGAGTGAGCTCCTCGGCCTGGGAGTTCAACTCTTGGTCCCGGCTGGCCAGCTGGGTAGCCAATGAGTCCGCCATCTCCGCTCGGGCCGCCAGGCCCTTCTCTTTGGCAAAAAACTTCACCTGCAAGGACTCGTGGGACTACGACAACTAGAGGAGCTCGACCTTCTTCTTGTTCGCCTCCTCCTGAGCTCGAGCATGGAAGACCCAAGCCTTTCACTCGGCATACTCCAAGGTGGAGATCCAGCTTTGGGCATGGGCCACTACTAAGTCGGAGGAGTCCACCTGGGTCTTGGCCACCTCCAGCTGCTCCTCCGCAGCCGCTAGTCGATCCTACAACGCGATGACCTCCGCCCGAAGGTCATTCAGTGTCTCTTCGTTGGAGACCAACTGAGTGTGGTGGAGTCGAGTCTCCAGAACCTCGACACGTTGCTCGGCGGCCAGGCGAGCTTGGGCATGACTCACCACAACCATTAATAGACTGTGGCACGAGCCCCAGAACTGCACATAAGAGGGTTAGTAAGAGGGTAAGTTAAATAAGCCTTAAAGCCGAGCTAAAAAGAAAATATATAATATAATAAAATAAAAATGTATACCTAAGTGGCTTCCAAGAAGAAAGCGTTGACCTTGTTATTGGGATCTCGGTAGTAGGATTCCCGGACCCCCTTGAAGGTAACAGTCTGCCACTGGGCCCATAAAGCTGTAGTTCCTGGGACCAGTCGGGCAAGCTCCCGGTTGGCCTCTCCAAGCGGGGGTCGGCAAGGGAAGACACCAAAATATGCAGAGGTGGAGGGGTGATTGGGATCTCCGCAGGCGATGAGCCCGAGTCCAGTGGGAGGGGGAGGTTGAGCGTGCTTGAAGACGGGTCGGGGCGAGAAGAACCGCCCGAAGTAGTCGCTCGGGCGGATGCCTCCGAGTGTGTCGAAAGTCCCGCCAAAGCCCGCTTTTTCTTCTTCTTTGGTCGGGAGGTGGTCCCGACCTGGATGTCGGTAGGCATAGCTGGTGCAGGGCTGGGAACTCGGGCTCGGTGATGCCTCAGAGCGAGAGGCTGGTCGTCCTCCTCCATAGGCTCGGCGTCGAGGCTCAGTGCAGCTGCAAGGTGCCCGAGGGATGGTTCAGACACAGGAGTGGACTTGAGTGGATCCACGACGCGCTTCTCCAGTTGTGTGGCAACTAGGGATTCCAGCTCCACATCGTCCA